>CP106723.1:88026565-88075131 GCA_025506655.1 Gossypium rotundifolium
CGTTGCCATCGGGTAACATCACTTAAAAAAAGATAACAAAGATAACTTGAATGTTTTCTAAAAACTTGCAACAACAATTAGACTTTAAGCAAGGATTTCTAAAAGGGTTTTCTAAGAACATTTTCCAACAAACTTTCGCTTTCAAAAGGTTATCACTCATGACATGCCGGATCGGTTGTGATGTGCTAACGGGTTTGAGTGTTCTGAACATATTCTTTAATGCTATCTTCTTCACCCAAAAACCACCATAGGAGGGAGAAATTAAGCTTTGGTTGTTAAGTGCCTTGCCTGTAAGTGTTTTATACTTTCATTTCTAATAGATTTTGCATTTTTAGAACCCTTGAAATTAGACCAAGTTAATTGGGGGACTAAATGGATAAAATATGATGAGTATAGGACTGTTTTGAGACTATTTATTGTGCTAGAAATGTTGGTTGAGTTATTAAATCTTATGGTATGAGAAATTATTACCATAGGTAGTGATTCTTGCTAGTGTTAGCTTTCAAGGAGTTAAATGTTATAAATTAAAATAGCATGGTGTTAAATTATAAATTTCAAAATTCTAGGGACTATAAGTGAATCATATGTACATTTGATTAGCTAATGAAATTAGATAGTGGTGTGATTAAGTTAGTTTTATGATAAGGACTAAGTTATGTAAATGCCAATTGTTGAAGGTTAAATGTATAAATATGATTATGAGATAGATTGCATAAGTTGAATTATTATGGTTTTGAGTTAGTTAATTGAATTAAATTATCGTATTTAGATCAAGGAATGAGTAGAGTGGTTGTTAACAGAAGGAAGGAGAAAGTTGTCGAATAATCAACCTCGATCATCGTGAACTAACGTAATTTTGGTAATAAAGTTAATTGTTATTTTAATAAGTAATTATATTGATATATGTAATGGATTGGTAGTTGAAATGATGAATTATGAAGTTATACATATGAGGTTGAAGAATAAATCAAGGAAATTAATTATAGTCATTTGATGCAAAGGGTTGAAATGTGAAATGAGAGATTGTGGAAATACAATAATTATGTATATATATTTTTTGGTTTTACCGACTAGTGTTGGGCACAGCGAAACATTTGTAATGTTGGTATAACCAACTAGTGTAGGGCACAACAATTTTCAGTTTATTTGACCAGCACTGGGTGCAAAACATCGTCAGTTTATCTGACAAGTATAGGGTACAACAATTGTCAGTTTATCTGACCAGCGTTGGGCGTAAAACATCATTGGTTTAACCTACCAGTGCAGGGAACAACTTTGTCAGTACATCCGACTAGCGCTGGGTGCAAAAACTTACTATGGGATAATCATTAGGCACTGGTTGCCAATAATGGTATGATTGTTGATTACATAAAATTGATCCAATGAATTAACTTGAATAAAGAGTTATATAATGGAATCAGTTGAGAATGGTTAAATATATTCCTTGTAATATAATATATGTTTAGCTCTTAGAGTTTACTGAAATTTATTCGGTATTTAATTATTCCTCAATGTGCAGGTTAGGTATTTATTTTTGATTGTTGACTCAGCATCTGGTAATAATCTCGAACTCAACATTGATGATGTATTCTTTTTGTGTCTTCGCATTTACCTAGGCCGTTATAAGTCTTAGAAATGGCCATTTTGTGTATTAGTTAGTTTTTGAGAAAGTTTTGTTTATAGGATGTTAGGTATGTGAATATGGATATGTTTGTATTAGTTGTAAACACTTGTGAATATAGTTGATGACATATGTGTATGAATGTGTATGCTAAATGAAATTTATTTGCCTTGGAAGAATATGTTATAAATTACCTTGATTTGGCTCTTTTGGGAAGTGAATGATTTAAGTTACTATTCGTGGTATGATACGGTAATTAAAACTCATGGTTTGTAATATTTGGATAAGATGAATGCATGATTTGGTTATGGTTGAATTGTGGTGTCAATGAGGACACATTGGTTAGGTACTTAGGTTGTATGGTATTGGCATGTTTTTACTTGTTTGAAAGTGTTTTTGATAAGGTTTAAAGGTCGATTTTAGGCTTGGCTTGATACCCAAGATAGCTGTAAAATGTGCCCTGTTTTGGAAGCAAATTTTGGTGCACACGGCCTGAAATATGGGCTATCACACGGTAGTGTGTCTCACTTATTTTTAGTGCAGGTTGGTCCACATAGGCATAGGGAGTTACATGGCCTGACAATACTGCCGTGTGACCCTGAGCTACATTGTCACAGTGAGTTACACGTTCTGATCACATGGATGTGTGATCTTATGTTACACGAGCACAATAAGTGATATAGTTTCCATACACAACCATGTTTAGAGCCATACGGTCTGGGCTCTGTCACATGACCTTGTGACCTCTATTTTCAAAATTTTTAACTTTTTCCTAATTTGTCTGTTTTGTTTCAAATTGATCCCAGAATGCTCCCAAACAATTTTTAGGACCCCATAAACCCGATTTAAGGCCCATAAGTGTATGTTAATTATAAATCAATTGTTTATTTATAATTATTCTTGAATAGTGTTTTTATGTAATACTAAATGTTTAACATCTCATTGTAATACTTTGTAACCCTAACTCAGTGACGGAGACTTGTTAGGGGTATTACATTTAATGGTATTAAAATACAGGTTTAGCCAATTCTCGAACTAAATTGAGCTTAGATTCGATTCTAAAAGTACATACCAAAGTTGAGTCGATCTGATTCGAGATTTGGATGCTACTTATAATTGTTTCTACTTTATAGTTAAAAGATATCGAATGAATTTAATAATGTGGTTGGCCAAGAGATCCATACGGATGATGATTCTCTTGAGGAATTAGATGGAACTAAATCGGTAACAATGAGTGTTCAATCAGATGGTGCTCAATAACCAAGTGCTAATAAAGGCACTAACAAAGAACAAGGTGATATGAACATACTACGTACTATTGCTGAAGCTCTTTAGAGAGTAGCACGAGTTACTCCACCAATGATGCCCGCACAAGTGGTTAAACGAGCTCCCATTAAAGAATTGAAAAGGTATGGTGCTACAAAATTTTCTGGGTTAAAAGGAGTTGATCAGTCAATGATAGAAATATGGTTGCAATCAACAACACTAGTTCTTCAACATCTACAATGTACTTTCTGAAAGAGTGTTATTTGCATTGTTTCACTACTACAGGGGGAAGCCTATACATCGTGGCAATTTATTACATGACACGTCCCGGTAGAAGCTATAGATTGGAAGTTCTTTTAGATAGATTTTTAGAAGAAATATGTCAGGGAACTATATCTTGAAGATAGAAAACAAGGATTTCTATTGTTGAAACAAGGGGAATTATTTATGGTAGATTATAAATGATAGTATATGCAACTTAGCAAGTATATGATGGAACTTGTTCCTGCCGAAGAAGCAAGTTGTAAGCATTTCCTACATGTAATATGGGATGAAATTAGAACTCAGTTAGTTGCATTAAAGATTAAAGAGTTTGCAGAACTGTCCAAATAGGAAAAAAAGGTAGAGCAATTGTAACATCCTGAAAAGGGCCTATGCATTTTCGGTTTAATCGTACGAACTGACATGTCTTATGTGTTATGAATGTATTTTGAACGTTTTTGGAATCTAGGAAATGTAAGCAAATGATTTAGAAATGATTCAAAAGAGGAAAGTAAACATTTCGGGAAACTTGGAAATGTAAGGAAATGTTAAGTTCAAAGTGAACATTTTGGAAACTTGGAAATGTTAAGTTAAAATAGAAAAGTGAACATTTTGGAAACTTGGAAATGTAAGGAAATGTCCTGGAAATGTAAGGAAATGTCTTGTCTTGGAAATGTAGGGAAATGTCCAGGAAATGCTTTAGAAATGTTAAGTTTAAAAAGAGGAAACTAAGGCAAAGGTGGCCTTAAGAAAATTAATAGGAGGAATTTTGACACACAAACAGGCTTGGAAAAGTGGCCTGAAGATATCACTTGAGGCCCAGGTAGGTGACGCCACATACAAGGGTATTGGGCCTAGGTTCGAGTCACTTGGGGAGCAAATAAAGGAGTTTTATTTTTGCTACAAAGAGCAGGGAAGTGGACGACACTAAGGAACCCCAAGGGGAGAGTTTTATTCTCTTTAAATTTCGTTTAAATAGGAGATAAATAATAAATTTAATTATCATTATTTTTAGGAGATAATTGTTGGATTAATTCTTTTAATAAAGTTATAATTCAAAGGATAAAGTTATCAAAATAGAAGAATGGTGGCCAAGTAAGGGATTCTGAGTAGTAAATTCGGCTATAAAAGGAAAAGAGAGGCCATTCAGCATTATTTTCTCTTCCTTGATAACCTCTGCCAAATTCTCTTAAGCAACTATTCTTTTCTTCTTCATTCTTCTCCTCTCAATATTCCAAAAGTCAAACTTGTGTGACTACTCTCTAGGTCTTAAGCGAATCTTTGAGGACTCAAGAAAAGAAATGTCGATTACAAAGATTAAGGGTAAGGTCGATAGTTATCGATTTCCATTCTTTTCTTCTAAGATTAAAGCCAAAACTAGAAATCTAACCCCATTATTGTGTCACTCAAACTTGGAAAGAAGGCTCTTGGGATTTACTAAGTGTCGACTACGAGGAAGGAGAAGTTCTTTTCGAAGGTACACCATAGGTCGCGTGTTCCCTAGTTATTCGGTGAATTTCGGGATTTAAAATCCACAAGGTAAGACATGCAAATATTCGGCCAAGGCCTATTTTTGGTGTTTTAGATCTAGTTCATATTTATTCAAAAGCTGAAACTAATTTGTTAAAGTGATTTAAAGCTTTGCCGAATACAAGAAAGAGTATAGTGAAGATTTCGGGATTTGGCACCAAGGTAAGTTTTAGTGTACTAATCCTACTAGGATTTGGATTTATGGCCGAATGGCTTACTAAGTATTAAATGATTGATTAAATGTAGAGATTTAAGATCTAAGGCATTAGATCAAGCTTTTTGAGATTTGGATTGGAAACCTTAAGCGAATCAGGTGTGTACCCCACACTAAATCTCAATAGATTTACGGTTTTAATTCATTATATGTGTTCATATGAAAGTGTAAGAATATGGATAAGTCTTGTGTGTACCCTACCCTAAGTTTTAATAATTCATGGCTATGTTTTAAATTAAATGTGTTATTAAGAATGTGAATATGGCTAAGGTACCATACTATGGTACAAAGTACTAAGGTACGTTCCTACTCCAACTAGGAATATGAATATATGTTATTTTTAACATGTGAAAAGTGATAAGAATGTGAATTAAGGCATGATTTTGCATATTGTGTATGAAATATGGGGCATATGGGTTATATGAAAAGGGAAGTGAATGTGGTGACCTAAGACCACAAACACGGTGACCTAAGACCGTGATATCTGAATGTGGTGACCTAAGACCACGATGAATCTGAATGTGGTGACCTAAGGCCATAGAAATCTGAGCGTGGTGACCTAAGACCACGAATGCGGTGACCTAAGACCGCGATATGGAGTGTATGCGTAGGAGGGTTGACTTAGTAGTTCCCACGGTGTGTAGGATGGTGCGGTGGTGTGTAGTGGATGACATATAGGTTTGGGTTGGGTTGCATCATATTGTTTAAATGCTTTATGAACATGAAGGATATTGTATGCCCGAATATTAAATTTTAGTGTTGGTTACACATTGAGTCTGCTTGACTCACCCGTTAATGGGATTACTTTTCGGTGGCGACCATTGATGGGCCAGTAAGCAGATGCTTAGTGGAGGCCATGTGAAGTTCGATTTCTTTTATTTGGACTATTTTACTTTAAGTATTTTGAATTTAAATTTTGGGAATTATTTGATGTAATAAGGCCTTAGTAGAATTATTTTATTCTGCTTTTTATTTATTAAGCTTACAAACTTTTACTTATTAAAAGATTAAGTAAATTTATTTTTAAAACAAAGCCCAAACGTTTGTCACTTGAAGTAAAGGATTTTAATAATGAAATAAACTTGTTTTCATCTCAAGCCCAACCCAAAACGATATTGCTTCCAAATCACACAAGTTTTTCCTAAGTAAGAAAAGAATTTGAAACAGTTTACACCGGAACATACCGAGATCCATCAAGGCTCGTGGGCGGGTTTGGGGTGTTTCAATTTGGTATCATAGCCCGTTTAAACTCTCGGCCTTGTGTTTAAGGCCCAAAACGTTTTCCAAAGTAAGCCCAAAAGGAATTTTCGAAAAATTTTCGGTTTTTTCCGCATGGCCCACTAAGTCTCAAACCAAATCCACCGTGTAAGTACTTACGACTTCAAGTGATTTGAATATGTGAAATGTATGGGCTTTTATGGCAACGTAGATTAGTCTGATAAGTATTTGAACCCTAGGACTAGTTACCCCAACAATTACATAAGACTTAAATGCCTAATTGAACAAACCTGTGGTTAAGTCATCGAGTTAGGGCGTGGCAACCATGGTGTGCATGTCTAGGATTGGTTTCGGTGGGAGCTTGGTATTTAAGTAGTCCGCGTGACTCACCTCCTCTCCACTCGAATCCTACCTGGTGCGTAGCCTCGGTTCACCCTAACCAAGAGGACTTAGTCACGGGCTAAACTCAATAATTAAAACCCGAAAGGGACTAGCCACATTTTTATGGAAACCCTAGTTTTAAAAAGTCAACAAACTACCCTTTTGAAATTATGAAAATTATTATTTTGGAAAAACTTTCTAAGAATTTTTAATTTGCAAATTACCTAAGTACCCCTAGTGGTAAAATTACTAAAATGCCCTTGGTTTATGAAATTTCCAAATACCCACAGTTCTTATCAAAATTTCACTACTTTGCTTAAAGGAACCCTAAATTTACAAAATATCAAAATACCTTGATTATGGGAAAAAATTTTTTTACGAAATTACCCTAACCTGCAAATTATCGAGATACCCCTGAGTTACAAAATTACCAGAATGACCCCCGATCTTCAAAAATTTCTGCAACAACATTGATTTGGAAAGCAAATTCTCAGAAACAACCTTCAAGTTTTGTAAATTCCAAAATATCCTGGATTTATTAAGATTTATAAATTTACCCTGGTTTATTACCGAAATACCCCTATAATTTCAAAATTTCTGAAATACCCCTTGAATTTCAAAAATTACCAAAATACCCTTATTGACAAAATCACCAAGGAACCTTATTTTGACAAATTACGAAAATACCCCTGGGTAGTGGAAAAACAACAACAATGAAAACTACAACATTTCTCTGAATGAACGAAAGTTCATAACTAATTGATGGATGAATGTAAAGACTGTGTGCATGTATGAATACGAAAGAACCACTATTAAACTCCTTTTCATAAAACTATTTGCGGATAAACATTGGAACAAAGAACTAATGCATAAAACTTTTTAATCAGTTAAATCGGCGTTAGTAATGAGTTCTAGTGGACGTAATTCGAGGTAGTATCTAAGAAATGTGTTAGTTTTGTTAAGATCGAGTCTTGCAGAAGGCGTGAGTGTGATGAGTTAGGTTTGAATGATAGTAAGCAATTTCGAGGACAAAATTATTTTAAGGGGTAAAAGCGTAACATCACGAAAAGGGCCTATGCATTTTCGGTTTAATCGTACGAACTGACATGTCTTATGTGTTATGAATGTATTTTGAACGTTTTTGGAAACTAGGAAATGTAAGCAAATGATTTAGAAATGATTCAAAAGAGGAAAGTAAACATTTCGGGAAACTTGGAAATGTAAGGAAATGTTAAGTTCAAAGTGAACATTTTGGAAACTTGGAAATGTTAAGTTAAAATAGGAAAGTGAACATTTTGGAAACTTGGAAATGTAAGGAAATGTCCTGGAAATGTAAGAAAATGTCTTGTCTTGGAAATGTAGGGAAATGTCCAGGAAATGCTTTAGAAATGTTAAGTTTAAAAAGAGGAAACTAAGGCAAATGTGGCCTTAAGAAAATTAATAGGAGGAATTTTGACACACAAACAGGCTTGGAAAAGTGGCTCAAGATATCACTTGAGGCCAGTAGGTGACGCCACATACAAAGGTATTGGGCCTAGGTTCGAGTCACTTGGGGAGCAAATAAAGGAGTTTTATTTTTGCTACAAAGAGCGTGGAAGTGGGCGGCACTAAGGAACCCCAAGGAATTTCGTCTAAATAGGAGATAAATAATAGATTTAATTATCATTATTTTTAGGAGATAATTGTTGGATTAATTCTTTTAATAAAGTGATAATTCAAAGGATAAAGTTATCAAAATAGAAGAGTGGTGGCCAAGTAAGGGATTTTGAGTAGTAAATTCGCTATAAAAGGAAAAGAGGCCATTCAAAGATTATTTTCTCTTCCTTGATAACCTCTGTCAATTCTCTTAAGCAAACTTGTGTGACTACTCTCTAAGTCTTAAGTCAATCTTTTAGGACTCAAGAAAAGGGTATGTCGATTACAAAGATTAAGGGTAAGGTCGGTAGTTATCGATTTCCATTTTTTCTTCTAAGATTAAAGTAAAACTAGAAAATCTAACCCCATTATTGTGTTAGTGAAACTTGGAAAGAAGGCTCTTGGGATTTACTAAATGTCGACTACATGGAAGGAGAAGTTCTTTTCCCGAAGGTACACCATAGGCCGCGTGTTCCCTAGTTATTCGGTGAATTTTGGGATTTAAAATCCACAAGGTAAGACATGCGAATATTCGGCATTTTGGTGTTTTAGATCTAGTTCATATTTATTCAAAACCCAAACTAATTTGTTAAAGTGATTTAAAGCTTTCGAATACAAGAAAGAGTATAGTGAAGATTTTGGATTTGGCACCAAGGTAAGTTTTAGTGTACTAATCCTACTAGGATTTGGATTTATGGCGAACGGCTTACTAAGTATTAAATGATTGATTAAATGTAGAGATTTAAGATCTAAGGCATTAGATCAAGCTTTTCGGATTTGGATTGGAAACCTTAGCGAATCGTGTGTACTCACACTAAATCTCAATAGATTTACGATTTTAATTCATTATATGTGTTAATATGAAAGTGTAAGAATATGGCTAAGGTAATGTGTGTACCCTACCCTAAGTTTTAATACGTTCATGGCTATGTTTGAAATTAAATGTGTTATTAAGAATGTGAATATGGCTAAGGTACCATACTATGGTACAAAGTACTAAAATACGCTTCCTACTCCTACTAGGAATATGAATATATGTTATTTTAACATGTGAAAAGTGATAAGAGTGTGAATTAGGGCATGATTTTGCATATTGTGTATGAAATATGGGGCATATGGGTTATATGAAAAGGGAAGTGAATGTGGTGACCTAAGACCACAAACACAAGGACCTAAGACCGTGATATCTCGAATGTGGTGACCTAAGACCACAAGAATCTGAATGTGGTGACCTAAGACCACGAAATCTAAACGTGTTGACCTAAGACCACGAATGCGGTGACCTAAGACCGCGATATGAAGTGTAGTGGAATGAGGGTTAACTTAGTAGTCCCCACGCCAGTGTGATGGCAATGTGGTGTGTAGCGGATGGCATATAGGTTTGGGTTCGGGTTGCATCATATTGTTTAAATGCTTTATGAACAAGAATGATATTGTATGCCTGAGATATTAAATTTTAGTGTTGGTTACACACTAAGTCTGTTGACTCACCCCGTTGTGGGATTACTTTTCAGGTGACGACCATTGATGGACCGAGCCGGCAGATGCTTAGTGGAGGCCATGTGAAGTTCAGATTTCTTTTATTTGGACTATTTTACTTTAAGTATTTTGAATTTAAATTTTGGGAATTATTTGATGTAATAAGGCCTTAGTAGAATTATTTTATTCTGTTTTTATTTATTAAGCTTACAAACTTTTACTTATTAAAAGATTAAGTAAATCTATTTTTAAAACAAAGCCCAAACGTTTTGTCACTTGAAGTAAAGGATTTTTAATAATGAAATAAACTTGTTTCCATCTCAAGCCCAACCCAAAACGATCTTGCTTCCAAATGACACAAGTTTTCCTAAGTAAGAAAAGAATTTGAAATGGTTTACACCGGGGAACATACCAGATTCGGTCAAGGCTCATGGACCGGGTTTGGGGTGTTTTAGTAATCCTTGGGATTAAGCAAGAAGTTTGAACGTTCTCGTTCTACAGGAAAATATTTTGGGACTTCTAATTCACATTCAGTATCTAAACAAAGCAAAGAGTCTCGGGAACATGGGAAGACAGTCACAGGATCAACTGCATGAAACAGACTAATAGATCATCAACATTATGTTTCTGTTGGAAGTGTAAAAGGGCCGAATAGAACTTCTAAAGTGCCGACTTGTGAGCATTGTAGGAAGAAACACTGGGGAAAATGTTTGAAATAGAAAAAGGGTTGTTTTCGGTATGGATCACTGGAACATTTCACTTATGATTACTTGAAGAATGAGAATGATACATTGGATGTTACACAGAGAGCTGCCTCAGTAGTTAGGGGTCGAGGGACAGATAGAGGTGGATCGATTTTAAGGGTTGGGTCTAGAAAAGGGAGTGAGATAGTTGCTCATTAATCGGAGGCTAGAGTGTTGGGTCGTGCTTATTCTGTACGGACACGAGATTAGGGGGATGTTGCTGATGTTGTAGTAGGTATTTTTTCTATTATTCTCTACACCTGTTTATACTTTGATAGACCCTAGTTCCTCTCATTCATATGTTAATACTAATTTGGTCAGATCTAGGAGTATGAAATCTGAGATGTCAAGAGTAGCTATGTCTGTATCAAGCCCATTAGGTCAAGCAGTGTTAGATAATCAAGTCTGTAAATGATGTCTACTGAAATTTCAAAAATTGACGTTTCCAATAGATTTATTAATCATGCCTTTTGATGATTTTGATGCAATTCTGGGTATAGACTGATTAACTGAACATGGAGTAGTCCTCGACTGCCGAAAGAAAAAGTTTTTGGTTCAAGATTCAAATAGTGAGATTTTAGAAGTTAATGGTGTTAAAATGAGTGGTTCAACTTGGATTATTTCGTCTATTCAAGCTGGTAAGTTATTGAAGCAAGGTTGCGAAGCTTTTCTAGCTTATGTTATCAATTTCAAGACTTGGGATAATGAAATTAGTAATATTTGAACCGTTTGTGAATTCTCTGATAGGTTTCCTGAGGAACTATTGGGACTACCACTTGATTGGAAGGTTGAATTTGCCATCGAAGTGTTCCCAGGTACACCTCCATTGTCCATATCCCCTTATCGTATGGTGCTGACAGATTTGAAGGAACTGAAGATTCAACTGTAAGATTTATTGGACCGCGACTTTATACGTCCTAGTATATTGCCTTAGGGAGATCTAGTATTATTCGTTAAAAAAAAAATCGTTTGGTGTGACTCTTTATTGATTATCGACAATTGAACAAGTTGATGATTAAAATTTGGTACCCTCTACCACGTATCGATGACTTATTTGAACAATTTAAAGGAGGTTCTATTTTTCTAAGATCAACTTGAGATCTCGTTACTATTAGCTAATGGTTAAAGATAGTGACGTATCTAAAATGACATTTCGTACACGTTATGGCCACTATAAAATTTTGGTGATACCTTTCGAATTGACAAATACTCCGACAACATTTATGGATCTCATGAACCGTATCTTTTAGCCCTACGTTGATCAGTTTGTGGTAGTTTTTGTTAACAATATTTTAATCTATTCAAAATCGAAAGTTGAACATGAACAACAATTACGTATTGTTTTACAAGTTTTGTGAGAAAAAAATTGTACAAGAAACTTAGTAAGTGTGAATTTTGGTTACTCGAAGTGGTGTTCCTTGGACATGTGATATCAGTTGATAAAATTTGTGTTGATCCAAAAAAGATTGAAGCAATTATTCAGTGGAAAGCACTAAGGAAAGTGTCAGAAATTCGTAGTTTCCTTCGTTTAGTTGGCTATTATTATCGACAATTTGTGAATGGATTCTCAAAGATAGCTACGCCAATGACAAAACTTCTATAGAATAATATTCATTTTTTTGGAGTGAACAATATCAAGAGAGTTTCGATAAATTAAAATAGTTGTTGACTGAAGCACCAATTTTAGCCATACTGGGATTTGGAAAGGACTTTGTAGTTTATAGGAGTGCCTCGTTGAGTGTTTTAGGTTGTGTCTTGATAAGAGGTTAAGGTGATTGCATACGCGTTCTAATAGTTGAAAATGCATGAGCGTGATTACCTGATGCACAATTTGCAGCTAGATGTTATAGTTTTTGCTCTAAATATTTGAAGACATTATCTGTACGGTGAAAAGTGTCATATTTTTACTGATCACAAAAGCCTTAAATACCTCCTAGCTCAAAAGGAGTTCAATTTTAGACAACGTCGTTGGGTCAAGCTTTGAGCAGAGAGACTGCAATTGAGTTACAAGTGATGTTTGCTCAACTCAGTATTAACAATGATGACAGCTTGTTGGCTGAATTGAAAGTTAAACCAGTGCTATTTGATCAAAATAGAGAAGCACAATTAGTGGACGAAAACTTGGCAAAGAAGAGAAGAATGGTTCAAGATGACTCAATTTAAATTTTTAGCACTGATATCGTAATTGTTTGAGGTTCCATAATCGAATATGTGTTCCTAATATTGTTGAATTAAAATAATTGATATTGCTCGAAGCTCACGATAGCCCTTTTGCTTTACACCCTGGTGGAACAAAAATGTATTGCAACCTTCAGGAGTTGTACTGGTGGTTTGGAATGAAAAGAGAGATAGTGGAATTTGTGGTTAAATACCTACCTTGTCAAAGGGCCAAGGCGGAGCATCAAGTCCCCACCGGATTACTTCAGCCTATTTCGATTCCTGAATGAAAATATGAGTGCATAACGATGAATTTTGTAACCGAGTTACTGATATCTCCTACCAAGAAAAATTTTCATTTGGGTGATAGTTGATCGATTCACAAAGTCGGCTCATTTTATTGCCATTTGAATCGACAAGTCACTTCTGAAGTTAGCTGAAGTCTACATTCAAGAAGTTGTGGGATTACATAGTGTACCTATGTCAATTATCTCTGACCGGGATCCCTGATTCACTTCGAGATTCTGGAAACAACTGCATGAATCACTTGGTACGAGACTTAATTTTAGCACGACTTTCCCCCCATAAATGGACTGGTAATCTGAGTGTGTTATTTAGATTTTTGAATATATGCTTCAATCCTGTGTAATTGATTTTGACTCAGATTGGGAATGCTATTTACCTTTGGCTGAGTTTGTGTATAATAATAGCTTCCAATAGAGCATCCAAATGGCTCTGTATAAAGCTTTATATGGTCGTAGATGTCAAACACCTATTTGTTGGTCAGAGTTAAGTGAAAAGAAAGTGGTTGGACTGGAGTCGATTCAAGAAACACCGAATATAGTCAAGGTGATTTGAGACAAATTGAAAGAAGCTTCCGATAAACAAAAATCATATGTAGATTTGAAACACCGTGACATTGAGTTTGCAGTAGGTGATAAAGTCTTTTTAAGGCTGTCTCCATGGAAGAAAACATTGTGTTTTGATTGGAAAAGGAAGTTGAGTTCTCGACTTATTAGGTATAAAATTATTGAAAGGGTTGGACTCGTTTTGTATCGGCTATTAGTGCTTGCGAGACTACAGAAAATGCATGATGTTTTTCATCTGTCGATGCTTAGAAGTTATTGTTCAGATCCGTCTTACATTATGTGACAGCCCATTTTAGGTAAAATCAGAACAGTGGTTTCGGGACCACAAATTTGATTCCAAAAAAGAAATTTATTTTAATATTATTTTATGATCTACACTATGATAATAATGTCATACAAAAATTTCGTAAAGAAATTTTACCTATTACATGTTTAATTTGATAAAGGATGAAATTGCACAAAATGCAAAAGTTGAGTACTAATAGCTAAAGGGATTAAATAGCTATGGAATTCAAAATTTGAGCTCCTTATATGGAAAATAGACCATGAAAAATACTTAGTTGTTAAGGATGATGAATCATCCATGGAAAACAAAATAAAGAAAATGACAAAATTGGAAAGATGAAAAAAAATAATAATAAAAATCATCATCTTTCCCAAATAAATATGGAAACCATAGACATGGAGAATGGAAGAAGAGAAAACTTATTTGGCCAAATTAGGTAAGTATTCAAGTCCCGTTTTTAGTACTTTTTATATTTTCGAGATCGGGATAACTTAATTTAGCTATTTTGGGGATCAATTTGTAATGTTATTGAATTTTAAAAGTTTTTTCATGGATGAATATGCTAAAATTTTGAAATTTATGGTAGAAAATAAAAGGTTGTTGATAGATAAATAACTTTTGTAAAGTAAATTTTGATGAAAATGTGATTTAGGGACTAAATTGTAAAGATATAAAAGTCATGGAAAATTTTTGAATTTTTAAAAATATATGGGCTGTAAATGTTACATGTAAAAAATCGGCTAGGCTTAGAATAATGATTAAATTGAATGAATTTCATTTTCCGAGCCTAGGGACGAAATCGTCATTAATTAAATGTTTAAGGGCAAAATGGTAATTTTGCCTAAGATGTGAATTGGACTGAATTGAGCATGAATTGTATTAAATTTATGTTAAATTCATTCATATAGATCTGGATAGACCAAATTCAGAGTTAGAATGAGGAAGAGATAAAATGTCGGAATAATAGATTTTACATACACGAATATTTATCGAGGTAAGTTCGTGTAACTAAATTATGATATTTATATGTTTGAATTGAGTATGTTTATGTGAATTATATAATGTCGTAAATATATGAAATGATCACATATCCGATAAAGCCCGGTAAATGTGAAATCCCGATAAATGATTGAATTGAATATTGTATGTATGAATTATGTAAATGTTATTGACATTAAATTAATTGCATGTCTGATAATGTCAAAAATGTTAAATCCCATTTGAATAATGAAATTCGATGGATACATGATTTCCCGTATTGATTATAGTCCAGCATTTGTTGTGGACATTATAGCTTGGACGAGCAACCTGTTAAAAGCCCTCTTGAGCATTCCTGTTACATGGTTCTTGCGAGCATCCTGATCGGTAGTAATATTGCATGTGTTGCATACTACTGCAGCTCTTTGTGAGCGTCCTGCTTAGTGATCGGTTGTGATCTTACTTATGTAGGTGACACAAACGCAGCTCTTATTGAGAGTCCTGACATGGCTCGCTTGAACATCCTGTTATGTTATCCGGTGTTTCCTAATAATAACTCTTCGGAGTTACCTGTTAAGCTCAATGAGCTTCCTTATTAAAAGTTCTATGTGAACTTCTTATATTAAACTCTTATGAATTTTTTGTTTAGTCTGATAAGCATCCTGTTACATGTCTCATCAGAGCATCCTGATATGTGGCTCGAGAGTGTGCTCCCTGATTATGTGCCCTAATGGGTACCCCTGAATATGAATTGACAGATTTTTGATTTGTACACTTCGAGTGTACTACATGTTTAGCCATCGATATTTCAAATAAATTCAATGGGTAAAATCCTAACATGAGGAAATATGGTCACGAAATGAATTATTATGAAAATGCACTTGAATTACATGGACTTGAATTATACCTGTTACATGAACACGTGATATGAGAAATATTTGAACATTAAAATTTGACTAGTGTTGAGTTAATATATTTCTTAATATTCATGAAAAATATATGTTTAACATGAATTCAAATCAAACTATCACTGAAACAAGCCTGAGATACATGGAAATGATAACATTTGTTGTGTTGAAGTATTATGTACTTGGTACAAGAATGTGGAACATGCTTAATGACTTTGTACTTTCGTGATATATTGAAAATATGTGATGGAAGGCATATGTGCAGATTTTGTATATTCATGGTTATGAGTTATTACCCTGAATACATGACTGACATGGTTAATGAGGATATGTGTTTAGGCATTTCGCCAACATGAATTGGGAATAAGTTGAATGCTTACCTATATTTAAGATAGTGGTAAGTTAAATTCCAAGTTATACGAACTTACTAATCATAATATGTTTATTTTGTTCTATTTTCCCCTGTCCTATAATGATTCAAAAGCTTTTTGGATTGGAAGCATCGGCGAAGATCACTTACACTATCCATCGGCCCATTTTGGTATATATGGTAACTCAATTATGGTTATAATGGCATGTATAGGTTATTTACCCAATGATGCCATATAAATGTTTTGAATGAAACTAGCCATTGGGATGGCTTGTGTTTGACATATTTTGATATATTTATAAATGGTTATATCATGTTTGAAGAATGAATGTTATATTACATATATGCATTTGGTAACTAGATGAGTACAAATAATAGATTAACATGAAAATAAATTGTCATCTAAGGTACCTAAGGGTACATTGTAACAGGTTTAGACCCTAGTCGGAACAGTGGTTTCGGGACCACAAATTCGAGATAGAATAATATTTTAATATTATTTTACGTATCCGCATTATATGATTAAGCATGTGCTAAAGTTACGTGAATTAAATTGTTCGCTTGTGTGCTTAATTTGAGAAAATGACTAAATCGCATAATTGGTAAAAGTGGCCTTCTATTTGATTAACGGCGAATTGATGTGGCTTTTAAATGTGCAGGACTTATGAGGCAATTAAGCCATTATTTAGTTAGTGGTTGGTTAATGGACAAAAATGGCCTTAGTGTATAAAAGTATATTAAGTTTATTAAATGGCTAAATTAGTAATTTGAAAATTAAAATATTATTAAACAAAAAAAAGCCAAAATTTTATCATCTTTTACACTTCATCACCGAAACTAGAAAAAGAAAAATTTGGAAGCTTTGTGATTTTCGGCGAGAGTTAAACCTAATTAAGGTATGATTTTGTTTCAATTTTTGATAATTTCTACGTTTTCGTAATCGTTGCTTTGTATACTTCAAAACCCATGCTTCAATTTTGTGAATTGATGAATATTTTGAAATGAGCCATTGATGATTTCATGATTTTTATGATGTTTGAGGATGAAATATGAAAGATATGTGTTTGATTAACATAGTTTGTCTTTGAGTTTTTGATGATTTTGAGTATTTTGGATTAAATTGAGAAAATGAAATTTTGAAGGACTAATTTGTGAATTAAATGAAATGTATGGACTTGTATGAGCTACATGAACATTCAGCTAAGCATGTGTATATAGTGATTTTATGAAAAGGGACTAAAATGTCAAAATGTGAAAATATGAGGGCTAATTTTTAAATTGCCCTAAATATATGTTTTTGGACTTAATTGAATGAGTTAGTGAATAAATGGGTTAAATTTGAATATGTATAGATCAAGAACCGAATAAAATAGGCTTAGATCGAGGGAAATCGAAAGTAATTGAGTAGCCGAGTCCATTTCCAATATCTGAATCCGAGGTAAGTCGATATACAAATAAATATATATTTGGTCTGAGCTATTTATGCATTTATGAAATTTAGATGGCTTGAATAATGCTCAAGATGGAATGTATGTGAAATCCAAGGATATATAGAATAGTTATAAATGTCCGAAAGTCCTGTACGAACCTAAGAATAGATAGGATAACGTATGTCATGACATAGGTGTCCGATATGTGATATCATGTAAGACCACGTCTGGGACATTGGCATTGATTCGAGATTTTGTGTAAGACCACGTCTGGCACGTTGGCATCGATATGAGATTTACGTGTAAGACCATGTCTGGGACATTGGCATCGTATTTGATTCGTGTAAGACCCTGTTTGGGATAGAGGCATTGATATCTGAGTATATGTAAGACCTCATCTGGGACATTGGCATTGTACGACTATTACGAGCATTTTAAGTATCTTAGTAGATTCCAAAAGGTTCAACGGGAAAATTCGAGAAATGAAAGTCTACATGATATGTATAAACGAATCAGGTATGTATGAACTATACACTAAACAAGTGTATGAAAGGTAAGTATGTATATGAACTTACCTAGATGAGATATGTGAATTGATTTGATGAGATAATATATGATTCATGCTTGAATGAGCTATAAGTAAAGTGATATTATAAGTAATGAAATATGGAAAGTAACGTTAGAGAGCCAACGTTCAAGTTATGAAATTTGCAAATGAGAATTATTGATGTCATTGTATCAATGTGGTTATGTGCATTTTGTGTTAAATTTATTTGTATATGGCTTACTAAGCTTTTGAAAGCTTACTTCATGTGTGTTTGCTCTATTTTATAGATTGTCAAAGCTACTGAAGGCTCGTAGATCATCATCACACTATCTAATTCAATTTTGGTACTTTTGAATGTGTATATAGCTAAATATGGCATGTATAGGCTAGTTATTTTGGAATATGTTTGGGATGTAAATAGCCATGTGATGTTCCTAGATAAATATTAGTAATATGCATGAGTGATTATGGTATATGATGCATGTTTTGGTATGGCTTGATGGCAATGAAATTGTCTTATGAATGGCAAGCTTATTGGTGGATTGATGCCATAGTGAATTGGTTAAATTGTGAATGAATCATGCTTGGTTTTACAAGTGATTTAGTTGTGCTAATTGGCATACAAGTTGTCATGTTTTGAAATGTAATTGAATGGGATGATAAGTTGAACATTTGACATGATTTTGGTTGCAAATTGTGTATAGAATAATGTTTGATTGAGCTTGTAGGGATAACCGATGTGTGGGTGGCATTTTGGCCTTGTAAATGACCTATATTTACCCACAAGGTTGAGTACACGGGCATGTGACTTGACCGTGTTCTTCGGGGTTTTAATTCAAAACAAGTCAGGCTCGACCACGGGCTGGACACACGAGCGTGTGACTGGCCGTGTGGTGCAAGTCAGGATTGACCACGGGTGGGGCACACGGGCGTGTCTCATGCCGTGGGGACAAGTTAATATGTATGCCCTGTTTTGACATGACTTAGACACACGAGCATGTGACCTCTATGACATATAAAAATTTTTAATTTTCGAGAATTTTCATATGTGATCGGCTTAGTCCGGACCTTATTCTGAAGCATGTTTAAGGTCTCGTTGACCTATTCTAGGGACACTTTGATGTGATTTGTCAGATAAATTTATGAACTGTCCGTAAAAGTTTTTGATTTTCTGGTAATGCCTTTTAACCCTAAACTTACGATGGCTATGGTTTAGTCGATTCTCTGACTAACATAGCTTGTAAGAGTCTAGCTATACATGCCATATATATGAAATGTGATAGTGTGATGAATCCTAATGTATAAAATGTGTTTATCGTATAGTAATGGATCCTTAAAGAGCCATAGATGATGATGCTGAAAGCAATGCGCCTGCTCTTGCTCAAGGAACAGTGCCATCTGATTTGAGACCAGCTACAAGCGGTCAAGAGGGAGAAGCTAAACAAGCTTTCTTCCAAATGATGAGTGAGTGGTTCACCCTGTTTGTGAGAAATAATCTGACTGTTTCACAACCTTCGCCCCCGACTAATCCCCCTCAAACTTTAGTTGTGCCTCCGATCATGAATTTGAATTTGTTGAATAAACCTCTAGTTGATAAAATACGTAAGTATGGGGCTGAAGAGCTCAGGGCCACTAGTGATGATGATACCAAGAAAGCTGAGTTTTAGCTTGAGAACACGATCCGGGTATTTTATGAAATGACATTGACTTCTGATGAACGTGTTAAATGTGCCATTTCTTTACTACGAGATGCAGCTTATCAGTGATGGAAGACTCTGATTTCTGTTGTTCAAAAGGAATGGGTTACTTGGGATTTCTTCTAGTCTAAGTTTCGAAAGAAATACATCAGTCAGAGGTTTATTGATCAGAAACGGAAGGAATTTTTGGAATTGAAACAAGGTCGCATGTCTGTCACCGAGTATGAAAGAGAATTTGTAAGATTAAGTCAGTATGCCCGTGAATGTGTATCAACTGAAGAAATAATGTGCAAAAGATTTGAAGATGGCCTTAATGAAGATATTCATTTGTTAGTTGGGATTCTGGAAATAAAAGAGTTTTTTGTGCTTGTTGATCGAGCGTGCAAAGCTAAGGCACTCGGGAAAGATAAAATAAAAGCTGAGTCTGAAGTCAGAGATGCAAGAAAGAGATTCTCGAGCAAATCATTTCATTCTGCTTCAAAGAAATTCAGAGATGAACATAGCCGTTCCAGGGCAAATATGGAACAATCGAATAGAGATCGAGCTAGATCACAGTCGAATACCAAAGCTCCGGCACCTTCAATGGCAAGTGTTGGAAATGTCCGATCCGATCAACTTGAATGTAAGCATTGCGGTAAAAGACATCTGGGAAGTTGTATATTAAATGATCAAGCCTGTTTCAGATGTGGATCGTTAGATCATTTTATTGCCCAGAGTCTATTGAGCAAGAGATTGTTCAGAATCCGAGATCTGATATTGTGTCACTGAGAGGTAGACCTCCCTGAAATGCAAGAAACGTTAGTGGTAGTCAGAGAGCTACGAAAGATACAGTTATGAAGTCTGAAGCCAGAACGTCTGCTAGAGCATATGCCATCCTAGCTCGTGAGGAAGATTTATCTCCAAATATTATAACGGGTACATTTACTCTTTATGATACTTCTGTGATTGCATTGATAGACCTAGGTTCTACTCATTCGTATATATCCATGAACTTAGTATCCAGTAAGACTTTGCCTATAGAGTCTACTGAGTTTGTTATAAAAGTATCGAACCCCTTAGGTAAAAGTGTCCTGGTTGACAAAGTATGCAAGAACTGTCCGTTGATGTTTCAAGATATCTATTTTTCGGCTGGTCTGATGTTATTGCCTTTTAATGAGTTCAATATAATTTTGGGTATGGACTGGTTGACATTGCATGATGATGTTGTGAATTGAAAGAGAAAGACCATTGATTTGAGATGTCAGAATGATGAAATAGTTTGAGTTGAGTCTAATGATTTGACTAGGTTACCTTCTGTGATAACTGTATTGAAAGCTTAGAATTATTTGAGAAAGGGTTATGAAGTTTATTTTGCTTATGTAATTGACTCAAAAGTATCTAAAAGGAAAGTTGAATCGGTGCCAGTTGTCTGTGAATTCCCTGATGTATTCCCTGAAGAATTATTAGGATTACCTCCGATACATGAAGTCGAATTTGGTATAGATTTGTTACAGGGAATGACTCCTATTTTGATAGCTCCGTATATAATGGCACCAACAGAACTGAAAAAGTTGAAATCACAATTGAAAGAGTTGACCGATAGAGGATTTGCATGACTGAGTTTCTCACCTTGGGGTGTTCCTATTCTATTTGTGAAAAAGAAAGATGGCACGATGATAATGTGCATTGATTATCGTCAGTTGAACAGGGTGACTATAAAGAATAAATATCCTCTACCCAGGATCGATGATTTATTTGATCAGTTAAAGGGAGCCATTGTGCTTTCAAAGATAGATTTGAGATTGGGGTACTACCAGTTGCGAGTAAAAGATTTAGACATTTCGAGAACTGCTTTCAGGACGAGGTACTGACGTTATGAGTTTTTAGTTATGCCTTTCGGATTAACAAATGCTCCTGCTATTTTTTATGGATCTGATGAACAGAATTTTTAGGCCGTACCTAGATCGATTTGTTGTTTTTTCATTGACGATATTTTGATTTATTCTCGAGATGATATTGAACATGCTGAACATCTGAGAATTGTGTTACAAACTCTGAGAGAAAAGCAATTGTATGCGAAATTTAGAAAATGTGAATTCTGGTTGCGTGAAGTCAGTTTTATAGGACATATTGTATCAGCCTCTGGAAAACAAGTTGATTCGAGTAAGATTTCTGCTATTCTGGAATGGAAGCCTCCAAAGAATGTGTTTAAAGTTCGCAGTTTTTTGGGACTAGCTGGTTCTTATCATCGGTTTGTAAAACGATCCTTGATGATAGCTACTCCGCTGACTAAATTGCTTCAGAAAGATGTGAGATTTGAATGGTCCGATAAATTTCAGAAAAGCTTTGATCAGTTGAAAGTCCTTTTGACTGAAGCACCAGTGTTGGTACAGCCAGAATCGGGCAAAGAGTTCGTGATTTATAGTGATGCTTTATTGATTGGTTTGGGTTGTGTTTTGATGCAGGAAGGCAAAGTAATAGCTTATGCCTCGAGACAATTAAAGCCTCATGAAAATAATTATTTGACACATGATCTTGAGCTAGCTGCGATTGTGTTCGCATTAAAAATTTGGCGTCATTATCTGTTTGGTGAGAAATGTCACGTGTTTTTATATCATAAAAGTTTGAAGTATCTGATAACTCAAAAAGATTTGAATCTGCGACAAAGAAGATGGCTAGAGCTGTTGAAAGATTACGAACTTGTGATAGACTATCACCCGGGTAAAGCAAATGTTGTTGCTGATGCTTTGAGTTGAAAATCAATGTTTGTATTGTGTACAATGAACGCTCATTTAGAACTGTCTGATGATGGTTCAGTTTTAGCTAAATTGAAAGCGAAACTGATGTTTTTACAACAGATATGTAATGGTCAGAAAGTTGATAATGAAATGATAGCAAAATGAGCTCAGTGTGATTCAAACTCTAATTTCAAATTTCGAGTGGATGTTGATGATTGATTGAGGTTCTGAGATCGAGTTTGTGTTCTGAGAAACTCAGAGTTGATTCAATTGATTTTAAATGAAGCTCATAATAGTCACCTATCTGTTCATCTTGGAAGCACTAAAATGTACCATGATTTGAAGCAACACTATTGATGGTCTGGCATGAAAAGAGATATCTTTGATTTTGTATCAAAATGTTTAGTCTGTTAGCAAGTTAAAGCTGAACATCAGGTTCCATCTAGTTTGCTACAATCAATTCTGATTTCCCGAGTGGAAATGGGATAGAGTAACGATGGATTTTATTTTTGGACTGCCTTTGACTCTAAGAAAGAAAGATGCAATTTGGGTCGTAGTTGATCAATTAGCGAAATCTGCCCATTTTTTTCTGGTACGATCAGATTTCTCACTTTATAAGTTATCTGAGCTTTACATTTCTGAGATTGTGAGATTGCACGGAGTGCCATTATCTATTGTGTCTGATAGAGATCCGAGATTTACATCTCAATTTTGGAAGAAACTGCAAGAAGCCCTAGGTACTAAATTGCATTTCAGTACGACTTTTCACCCTCAAACAGATGCCAGTCTGAACGGATTATTCAGATACTCGAGCATATGCTGAGATGTTGCATACTTGAGTTTAACGGTACGTGGGAACAGTATTTACCACTGATTGAATTTGCATATAATAACAGTTTTCAGTCGAGCATTAAAATGGCACTATATGAAGCTTTGTATGGATGCAAATGTCGAACACCTTTGTATTAGACTAAGCTCAGTGAAAGTAAGATACACGGGGTCGATTTGATAAAAGATACAGAATAAAAAGTGAAAGTACTCCGTGATAGTCTGAAAACAGCGTCTGATCGTCAAAAATCTTATGCGACAAAATGTTTTTGAAAGTGTCCCCGTGGAAGAAAGTATTCAGATTTGGTCGTAAAGGCAAATTGAGTCCGAGGTTCATCGGGCCGTATGAAATTATCAAACGAATTGGGCCAGTGTATAGATTGTTGTTGCCACCTGAGCTAGCAAAGATTCATAACGTATTTCACGTGTCAATGCTTTGTCGATACAGATCCGATCCATCACACGTGATTTCTCCGTATGAGATTGAAATCTGATCTGATATGACTTACAAGGAAGAACCAATCCGTATCTTAGCTCGTGAAGTGAAAAAGTTGAGAAACAAGAAAATTTCGTTAGTGAAAATGTTGTGGAATCGACACGGAGTGAAAGAGGCTACGTGGGAGCCAGAAGATTCAATGAGATAGCAATATTCGAATCTGTTTAACGATAAGATTTTCAGGAATGAAAATCCCTAAGGGGGAGAATTGTAACAGTTCAGTTTAGACCCTAGTCAGAATAGTGGTTTCGAGACCACAAATTCGAGATAGAATAATATTTTAATATTATTTTTTGTGTCTATAGTATATGATTAAGCATGTGCTAAAGTTCTGTGAATTAAATTGTTCGTTTGTGTGCTTAATTTAAAAACTGACTAAATTGCATAATTGGTAAAAGTGGCATTCTATTTGATTAATGGCTGAACTGATGTGGCTTTTAAATGTGGAGGCCTTATAAGGCAATTAAGCCATTATTTAGTTAGTGGTTGGTTAATGGACAAAAATGGCCTTAGTGTATAAAAGTTTATTAAGTTTATTAAATGGCTAAATTAGTAATTTGAATAATAAAAGATCATTAAACAAAACAAAAAGCCAAAATTTTATCATCTTTTACACTTCATCACCGAAACTAGAAAAAGAAAAGGAAGGTTGGAAGCTTTGTGATTTTCAGCAAGAGTTAAGCTTAATTAAGGTATGATTTTGTTTTGGTTTTTGATAATTTCTACGTTTTCGTAATCGTTGCTTTGTATACTTCAAAACCCATGCTTCAATTTTGTGAATTGATGAATATTTTGAAATGATCCATTTATGAATTCATGAGTTTTATGAAGTTTGAGGATGAAATACGAAAGATATGTGTTTGATTAACATAGTTTGTCTTTGAGTTTCTGATAATTTTTAGCATTTTGGATTAAATTGAGAAAATGAAATTTTGAAAGACTAATTTGTGAATTAAATGAAATGTATGGACTTGTATGAGCTACATGAACATTCGGCTAAGCATGGGTATATAGTGATTTTGTTCTATTTTGTGATTTTATGAAATAGGGACTAAAATGTAAAAATGTGAAAACGTGAGGGCTAATTTGTAAATTACCCTAATTATGTTGTTGGACTTAATTGAATGAGTTAGTGAATAAATGGGTTAAATTTGAATATGTATAGATCAAGAACCAAAGAAAATGGATTTAGATCGTGGGAAATCGAAAGTAATTGAGTAGCCCAGTCCGTTTCCAATATCCGAATCTGAGGTAAGTCGATATACAAATAAATATATATTTGGTCTGAGATATTTATGCATTTATGAAATTTAGATGGCCATGAATAATGGTCAAGATGGAATGTATGTGAAATCCTAGGATATAACGACAAGTTATAAATGTCCGAGAAGTCCCGTACGAACCTAGGATAGATAGGATAACGTATGTCATGACATAGGTGTCCGTTATATGATATCTTGTAAGACCACGTCTGGGACGTCATCATTGATCTGAGATTTCGTGTAAGACCACGTCTGGGACGTTGGCATCGATATGAAATTTACGTGTAAGACCATGTCTAGGACATTGGCATCGTATTTGATTCGTGTAAGACCATGTCTGGGACAGAGGCATCGATATCTAAGTACATGTAAGACCTCGTCTGAGACGTTGGCATTGTACAACTATTCCAAGCATTCCAAGTATCCTATTAGATTCTGAAAGGTTCAACTGGCAAATCTGAGAAATGAAAGTCTATGTTATATATATAAACGAATCGGTATGTATGAACTATACACTAAATAAGTGTATGAAAGGGTAAGTATGTATATGAACTTACGTAGATGAGATATGTGAATTGATTTGATGAGATAATATATGATTCATGCTTGAATGAGCTATAAGTAAAGTGATATTATAAGCTATGAAATATGGAAAGTAATGGCTAGATACATGAGCCAAAGTTCAAGTTATGAAATTTGCAAATGGGAATTATTGATGTCATTGTATCAATGTGATTATGTGCATTTTGTGTTAAATTTATTTGTATATGGCTTCCTAAGCTTTTGAAAGCTTACTTTGTGTGTGTTTGCTCTGTTTTATAGATCGTCAAAGCTACTGAAGGCTCGGGAATCGTCAAGGATCGTCATCACACTATCAAACTCAATTTTGGTACTTTTGAATTTGTATATAGTTAAATATGAAATGTATAGGCTAGTCATTTTGGAATATGTTTGGGATGTAAATAGCCATGTAATGTTGCTAGATAAATGTTTGTAATATGCATGAGTGACTATGGTATATGATGCATGTTTTGGTATGGCTTGATTGCAATGAAATGGTCTTATGAATGGCAAGCTTATTGATGGATTGATGCCATAGTGAATTGGTGAAATTGTGAATGAATCATGCTTGGTTTTACATGTGATTTGGTTGTGCTAATTGGCATACAAGATGGCATGTTTAGAAATGTAATTGAATGGGATGATAAGTTGAACATTTGACATGATTTTGGTTGCCAATTATGTATAGAATAATGTTTGATTAAGCTTGTAGGGATGACCCATGTGTGGGTGGCATTTTGGCCTTGCAAATGGCCTATATTTGGCCACACGGTTGAGCACACGGGCGTGTGGCTCGACCGAGTTCTTCATAGTTTTAATTCAAAACAAGTCAGGCTCGACCATTGGTTGGACACACGGGCATGTGATTGGCCGTGTGGTGCAAGTCAGGATCGACCACGGGTGGGGCACACGGGCATGTCTCAAGTCATGGGGACAAGTCAGTATGTATGCCCTGTTTTGGCATGGCTTAGACACACTGGCGTGTCTGAGGCCGTGGGAGGCAAACAGTCTCTATAACAGCCCAATTTAGGGCCTAGTTGGGATAGTGGTGCTAGGCCACGAACCCGAGGTGAAATTATGAGTTTTTCAAGTTTATGTCATGTTTGCACGTTAGTATGAAAGTTTTGTAATGCAATTTTGTTAAGTTTTGGTCAATTGGTCCAAAAAGGACTAAATTGAAAAAGTTGCAATATATGAGTTTTTAGAAGCTTTTTGCATGAAATAGCTTCAGAATAATAATTATGAGCCCTTAAATAGCAATTTTCCCAAAATTTAATTTTTGGACAAAATTGGCCTTAAGAGACTATTATGGAAATTTTTAATCTAAGGGCATTTTGGTCATTTAGCCTCATTAGTGATTAAAATAGGATAAAGATGAGAAAATTCACTCATCTTCTTCCTTGTTGCTGCCAAAAATTGGGAGGCACCATAGCTAGGGTTATTCATTTTTTCAAGCTCATAGTAAGTTCATCTTAGCCCTGCTTTTAATATTCTTCGATTTTGAAGTTCTCAGATACTTAATTAGCTAATTTTAGCTATAAATGAGCTAAGTTGCATGTTCAAAAATCTACCCTTGAATGACATGCTTGTTAAATGATGTTTTATGGGAGTTTAAGAGAGTTTGATGTTAGATAAACATCTTTTCCTTAATGAATTTCATGAAAATGGTAGTAGGGACCATTTTGTAACAGCTTATAAAATTGGTCATACCTACTAGAAATAGTGAGAATTGATGATTGTTATAGAAGAGAAAATGATTCAATTTAGCATGAGTTTAAGAAAGTTGCATGAAAATCATTTTACGAGAATTGGGGCAAAAGTGTAAATATTTAAAAGTATAGGGGCAAGATAGTAATTTTACCAAAGTATGAGTTATGAGTCGATTTAGTCAATATGGTTTTTAAATGATCTATTTATGATTATAGATCAAGAAAAATAAAGCCCGGATAGAAATAGAGGCAAGAACAAAGTCGAGGACTAAATTGCACATCTACATACATTTTGTATATTGATGTAAGTTTGTATGATTTCCAAGCTTTATGATTATTATCATTAAATTGCTTAATATAATGTACAATAATTGTATGAAATGATCATGTTATGTTTAAGCAAGAAATCATGATGATAAGTACGAGCAAGTCTCGATGGGAGATGAATTTCCCAAGATACTCGATCTACCACGCAGGTTATCATGTAAGTCCAAGGCAAGCTTGGCATTGATCAAGATATCATGTAAGTCCAAGGCAAGCTTGGCATTGATCAAGTTAGCAAGCGTTATCATGTAAGTCCAAGGCAAGCTTGACATTGATCAAGATATCATGTAAGTCCAAGGCAAGCTTGGCATTGATCTGTTAGCAAGCAAGTTATCATGTAAGTTCAAGGACTCAAGCTTGGCATTGAGTATGTTATCCAGAGCAAGACTTCATATAAGTCCATGTCAAGACATGGCCGTGAAACCAACATGAGATAACCCATGTAAGACCATGTCTATGATATGGCTTTAGCATCATATTATATGGGAAGAGATTTAGTATCCTCGCTTATTCACGTAAATTCATCGGCAAATGAGTAAGCTAAAAGAAGATAGTAAGAAAGCTAAGAAAGTAAAGTTAGTATCAAGATGAAGTTAGATTAAGATGAGTATTATTCATGTTGTGAATGAGAAAGTAGATATCATGATTATTATTATTATAGTATACTGATCAATGTGATCAAGTGATACAAGTACCATGGTTACCTTACAAGTATGATAATAGTAAGTGTCATGAGACATGTAAGAATCTATATGAGTAAGAAAGATCTTTAGCTGAAATTCATGATACCATTGTTTATGTGAAATGGCTTATATTAAGCAATGATGATGCTATGAGTTGTTACATGCAAACTTACTAAGCTATATGCTTATGTTATGATTCTTTCTTTCTATGCAGTCCTGCCAAGCTAACTCGTGGATCATTAAAGTCGGAGCTCGCAACATACTAATCAACTCTTATTTTGGTATAACCAAGTTACTTTACTAAGTATGGCATGTATAGGAAACATTCATTTTGTGGACATGTTTTAAGAAGGGCCTTTGTAAAGGCTATCAAGTTTATTATCCTTTTGTATATGGCTAAGTGATTGGCCAAATTTGACTAAGCATGTATGTTTATTGAGATCAATGAAGCATGTAGTACTATTTATAAAATTGGGTTGTTATTGCATCGTTTAATTGTGTGTGGATATGATCTTCATTTCAGGGTGGCTAACGGCTTGGTAAATAGTCTGTAAGTGCCCATTACGGTTGGACACACACGTGTGTCAAGACCGTGTTAACCCTATACCTTAGTATTATTAATCATAATTGGCCACGGCAAATCCCACTACTGCAGTGTGTGTACCGTGTAAGACACACGATTTGGACATGGACGTGTGCCCAGACCATGTTAATTTAGTCAGTATATCAAGGATTAGCACACGGTCTAAGCCCACGAGCGTGTCATGGCCGTGTAAAATTAGTCAGTAATCTCCCACGGTTGGTAGACATGGGCGTGTCTAAGCCGTGTGGAAATAGTCAGTAGTTCTACACAGTTTGAGGGCATAGGCATGCTTAAGGGTACACGGGCGTGTTCCAAGTCACACGGGCATATGAACCCTACTTCAAAAATGAGTTATTTGATTTTAATTCCGAAAGTTTTCTGACATGAGTTAAAGGCCTCTTAGGCCCTTGTTATATGTGTTGACTAAGAAAGTGAAGTTTTTTAAGTTGGAACAAAATTTTATAGCCCGTAAGTACATGTTTCAAATGAGTTCAAGCATAGTAATGTCTGTATCCGCACTCCAGATTCGGTCTTAAAAGCGAGGTGTGACACTTAGCAGACGTAGCTACAGCTTTAGTCGGTTCTAGGACTAATATGGCAAGAGCATGAGTCTAGCTATACATGCCATAATGTAAGAATGTTTTTATAATGATAGTGTGACGACTCTCGACGACTTAAATTATGTTTATACATATAGTAAATGGATCCCAAAGAGTTGAGGCGGATGATGTAGAAAGTAATGCACCAGCCTCCCGCAAAGGGACTGTGCAGATGAGAATGAGAATAGACCCACTACGGTGAGTCAAGAAGGAGGAGAAGAAGAGGCTAGAGAAGCCTTCCTCCATATGATGGATGCCTGGTACATGGAGTTCGTTCGAGTGAACCCGAATGCACAACCCCCTCCACCCCCGCCTGTTCCACAACCTACTCTAGTAGCCCCTCAAGTAGTAGAGGTGGTAAGAGGAGGTAAACCTCCAATTGATAGGATCGGGAAGCATGGGCGTAAGAATTCGAGCTAGAAAAGATGATGATCTAGAAAGAGTCGAAGTTCGTTAGAAAATACCATTAGACTATTTAATGAACTATCCTACACTCCTGATGAATGCATGAAGTGTGTAGTCTCTCTCTTAAGGGATTCTGCTTACCAATGGTGGAACACCCTTGTGTCGGTGGTACCAAGGAAAGGATCTCATAGGAATTCTTCCAAGAAGAGTTTAAGAAAAGTATATCACCAGAGGTTTGTAGACCGTAAGAGGAAAGAATTTCTAGAGTCAAGCAAGGCAAGATGTCAAGAATCGATTATGAGTGAGAGTTCATACGACTCAAGAAGCACGCATGAATGTGTCTCCACTAAGGCCATTATGAGTAAAAGGTTTGAAGATGGTTTAAATGAGGACATTAAGTTAGTTGTTGCTGTCCTAATTAAAAGAATTCACAGTTAGTGGAAAGGGCTTGCAAAGTCAAGAACCTGTAAAAGAGAAGAAGAAATCTAAAATAGAGTCTCGCGCTTCTAAAAAGAGACAGTGGAACAAGTCGTTTCGATCATCATCCAAGAATTCAAAAGATTTTTCTACGCGAACAGCTACTTCGATTGGAATTTCAAGAAAAGACAAGAGTAAGCAGTATTTGGGAAATAAAGCACAGACAACTTCAGTTGCAAGTGTTGGAAATTTTAGATCTAGTAGACCTGAATGTCCACAATGTGGCAGACGCCATTTGGGAGAATGCCGAGCACATGAAAATGCATGTTTTAGATGTGGTTCCCAAGACCATTTCATAAAGGATTGTATAGAGATGAATAAAGAAGAGAGAACTCAGAACCCAAGATCCGGGAGTATGGTCAGAGGGAGACCGTAGAGGAACACAGGAAGTGGGGCAAGGGAAAGAGGTAACCCCAGAGAGCAGGCCGTGAGACCCGAGGGCAGAGCGCCTGCAAGGACTTATGCCGTTCGCACTCGCAAAGAGGCATCTTCCCCTGATGTTATTACGGGTACCTTTTCTCTTTACAATACCAAAGTTATTGTTTTAATAGACCCCGGATCCACACACTCTTACATTTGCATGAAATTAGTACCCGGTTTGGGTGTGTCTATAGATACCACAGAATTTGTGATTAATGTGTCTAATCCTTTAGGTAAGAGTATGTTAGTTGATAAAGTTTGTAAAGATTGTCCATTAATGATTAAAGGTCATTTCTTTAAAGCAAATCTAATGTTGTTACCATTTGATGAATTCGACCTCATTCTTGGTATGGACTGGTTGACTACTCATAATGTAATTGTAAATTATGGGAAGAAATACATTGAGATGAGATGTGAGAATGGGGATACTCTTCATGTAGAATTAGATGAGCAAGGTAGATTGTCGGTAATAATTTCTCATACGATGGCGCAGAGATATCTAAGAAAAGGGTATGAGGTATTTTTGGCCTTTGTATTGAATGATAAAGAGACAAAGTTAAAGATTGAATCAGTGCTGATAGTTTGTGAGTATGTGGATGTTTTTCCTGAGGAATTACCAGGATTGCCACCAGTTAGAGAAGTTGAGTTCAAGATTGAGCTAACTCCCCTGATCTGCACCAATATCCATTACTCCTTATAGAATGGCTCCAACAGAGTTGAAAGAGTTGAAATTACGCTTGCAAGAGTTGATAGACAAAGGCTTTGCAAGATCAAGTTGTTCACCATGGGGCGCTCCGGTTTTGTTTGTGAAAAAGAAAGATGGCACCATGAGATTATGCATTGATTACTTTTAGCTTAATAAAGTGACAGTAAAGAACAAGTATCCATTGCCTAGGATTGACGATTTGTTTGATCAATTAAGAGGAGCGACTGTATTCTCCAAAATAGACTTGAGATCAGGGTACTACCAGTTGAGAGTGAAGGATTCAGATGTATCCAAGACTGCCTTTCGAACAAGATATGGCATTATGAATTTTTAGCCATGCCCTTTGGGTTGACTAATGCTCCTCGGTATTCATGGACTTAATGAACCGTATTTTTGGACCATACCTTGATAAGTTTGTAGTCATTTTTATTGACGATATAATGATTTATTCCTAGATGAGAATGAACATGCTAATCATCTACGGATAGTTTTACAGACTCTTCGAGAAAATTAGTTGTATGCCAAATTCAGTAAAAGTGAACTTTGGCTCAAGGAAGTGGGATTCCTGGGACATATTGTCTCGAGAGATGGAGTCTGAGTAGATCCAAGTAAGATCTCAGCTATAATAGACTGGAAACCACCGAAGAACATCAATAAGATTAGAAGTTTTTTTGGGCCTAGCCAGCTACTATAGATGATTTGTCAAGGGGTTTTCTATGATTGCAACCCCGATGACTATATTGTTACAGAAGAACGTGAAGTTGAGTGGTCAGAAAGATGCCAACAAGTTTTTGAGAAGTTGAAAGCAATGCTGACAGAAGCTCCAGTCTTAGTACAACCCGAAACAGGGAAAGAATTTTTAGTCTACAGCGATTCATCCTTAAATGGATTGGGCTGTGTACTCATGCAAGAAGGCAAAGTGATTTCTTATGCCTCAAGACAGTTAAAACCACATGAGAAGAATTATCCACGCATGACCTAGAATTGGCCGCCATAGTCTTCGCATTGAAGATCTGGAAACACCATTTATACAGTGAACGATGTCGGATTTTCACCGATCACAAAGGTTTGAAGTACTTGATGATGCAGAAAGAGTTGAACTTAAGATAAAGAAGATGGTTAGAGTTGCTAAAAGACTATGAGTTGGTCATCGACTACCATCTAAGAAAGGTGAATGTAGTCGCCGATGCTTTGAGCAGGATGTAACACCCCTATCCCGGGTCTGATCACCGGATTAGGGTTAAAGGCTTTACCAGATAGATCAAAAACATTTACTGAATTAATCGTACAACCATTCATCAATATCAATCATAATGTCCCTTAAGTAGGTCATTGAGACCCTAAGCATGCTTATAAATCGAGTCGGGACTAAACCGTAACACATAAGTAATTTCATAAAAAGTTGAAACTTTTTTAACATACACAAATAGTTGGGGTAGGCCGTGCCTCACCCACGGCTACTAGACACCTCCGTATGTCCTCCCCATGGTAGTATACTGCCAAAATCAACATGGCCACCAAGCACGCCCGTGTACTAAATTCGTGTACTACTAGATCACATACTGTCATTTCTCACATGGCTACCACACACCTGTCGAGGCTGTGCAATTTAAGCCACCGCTAATTTACCCACGATCTCGTGCACGCCCATGTGCCTCAACCGTGTAACATTATAGGTCAATTTACAAGGCCAATACGCCACCCATTTTGGGTCTTCCTACAAGCAATATATACCAAAACATAATATGCATATATGGCAACCAAAACATATCAAATGGTTCACTTCATCCATACATTCAATACCAATTCCATTCATACCAAATTACAAACTAAATCCTACATCATTTCAAACATGTATCATCCATTTTCTTAACCAAAACTTAACCATTTCATATGCATCAAAACATACTAAATATATGCTTCATAACTCTTCCATTCAAACATTTATCAACTCAAAAGCTTTCCAATACACATGGCCATGCTCACTTCATAAACATATACACCTATCTAGCCTATACTTGCCATAATTAGCCATATACATTTTCAAAAGGGTACCAAAATAAGTTTAGTAGTGTGATGACGATCCTTGACAATCTCGAGCCTTTAGTAGCTTCGATGACCTATAAAATAGAGAAAATACACACACAGAATAAGCTTTCCAAAAGCTTAGTATGTCATATACAAATAAACTTGGTATGGAAAGCATATATCAATCACTTGGCAAACTTTCACATATTAGTTTTGGTTCATATTCTTTTAACCACATTAGCCATTTCCACCATTCAAGAATCAAATGAACACATAGCTCATCTAGGCAAAACAATTCTTATCATATCACAAATTCCATGTACTTATCACCATAGTAAGATCACTTAGATACTTACCTTACATACACAAATAGTGTATAGACAACGTACCTGAATCGAACTTAATATCACTTAATTGTTCATAGCTCATATTTGACATTCATATCATAGTCTTGCCCATTGAACCCTTAGGAACCTAGTAGGATACTCAGAAAACTTAGAATAGTAGTACAATGCCAACGCCCTGCATTTAGGTCTTACATGCACTCAGATATCGATGCCATCGTCCCATGTGGTCTTACACGCATGCATCATAACGATGCCAATGTCCCGCCGTGGTCTTACACAAGTCAATATGATGCCGATGTCCCGTATATGGTATTACTCATAAAGTTCATATCGATGCCTACGTACCAGATGAGGTCTTACACAAAATTTCAAATCAATGCCAACATCTCGGACGTGGTCTTACATGATAAAACAGAACAGATACCTATGTCATGACATAGTTAATCCTATCTATTTCTAGGTTCATACGGGACTTCTCAACTTTATCACTATATCGAACTTATTTAGGAATTCACGCACTTAGCATCTCATACTCATTCATTTTCATCGATAGACATATGAATGCATCTATTCAATTCAATATAGATAAGTTTATTTGCATAGTGACTTACTTCGGGTTCAATTTAACGAAACGAAAATGGCTACTCTATTACTTTCGCTTTCCCGCGATCTAAGTCTGTTTTCCTCGATTCTTGATCTAAACATATTTAGAATTAACCCTTTTATTCACTATACCATTCAATTCAATCCATACACGTATATTTTGGGCTATTTACAATTTAAGCCACGTATTTGCACTCTTTATCAATGTAGTCCATTTTATTCAGAACATCAAATTTCACAAGATCAATGCATACACAAGCTTAGCCGAATACATATACATCACATACAAGCCCACATTTTTCATCAAACTTGCAATTTAGTCCTTCAATTTACCATTTTCACAATTTAGCCCTATTTAGCTAAATTCATCAAAACTTCAAGAACAAAACATGTTCATCTAGCTCAAATCTTTCATTTTTCATTCTCAAACATCACAAAGCTTGTAAAATCATCAATGGCATATTTCACATACATCGTCAAAACACAAAATTGAAGCATGGGTTGGATAGCACTCGAAGCAACGATTGCAGAAATGTAGAAATTATCAAAAATCAAAATCAAAACTTACCTTAATTCAAGCTTGAAATGGCCGAATATAGCGTATTTATTTTCTTCATTTTCTTTCTTTGATTTTCAGCTAACAAAGGATGATAATGTGGCCATTTTCATGTTTTTATTAAACATATAAGCATTTAATCTTAAAGACATTTTTAACCTTTAAAACAAATATATTAAAACATATAATTCAAGGTCATTTATGACCTTAGCCATCCACTAACCACTTATTGGCATATTTTCCTATTAAGGCCACAACATTCAAAAGCCACATCACTTAAGTACTTTAACAATTAACAAGCAACTTTCACATTTAATGCAATTCAATCCTTTGCTCAAATTAAACATTCAAACAGACTAATAAGCTTATGGAATTTAAACACATGCTTAGTCACATATCAAGTACGTAAAATAATATTAAAATATTATTCAGACTTGGATTTGTGGTCCCGAAACCACAGTTCCGACTAGGGTATAAACTGGACTGTTACATAGGAAGTCTCTGTTTATTTTAAAAGCATTGAATTCAAGGATAACCTTATCTGAAAATGGCTCCATTTTAGCTGAGTTAAGAGCTAGACCAATGTTTCTTCATGAGATATTTGAAGCTCGAAAGAAGATAGTGAGTTGCAAGTTAAGAGAGCTCAAGTCAAGTCAAAATCTTGAATCCGACTTTCGGATTAATTATGATGGATATTTAATGTTTAGAGATAGAGTTTAAAGCAAGAAAAGAGGAGCTTATATGAGAATTTTGTATGAAGCACATAACGGTGTTTATCTCACATCCAGTAGCACCAAGATGTATAATGATCTAAAGCAACAAGATTGGTGGTAAAATGAAGAAAGACATTTTAATTTGTTACTAAGTGCATGATTTGTCGCAAGTAAAAGTGAGCACCAAGTACCTTCAGTTTACTTTTGCCCATCTTGGTCCCCTAGTGGAAATGGGACCGTATCACCATGGATTTCAGAATCGGTTTACCATTGTCTCCGAGCAAGAAAGATGTTGTTTGGGTAGTGGTTGATAGACTCACTAAGTCAGCCACTTTATACTGCATTTAGTGGATTACTCCCTAAACAAGTTGGAAAACTTGTATGTTTCGTAAATAGTAAGACTTCACTGAGTTCCTTTATCGATCATATCAGATAGAGATCCGAGATTCACATCCAAATTTTGGAAGAAGCTGCAAGAAGCTTTGGGTACAAAATTGAGTTTTAACACAACTTTTCACCCTCGGACTGATGGTCAGTTAGAAAGGTTAATTCAAGTACTCGAGGACATGCTTAGATGTTGTGTTTTGGAATTCCAAGGCAGTTGGGAAATGTTTCTCCCATTGGTCCAAAAAGGACTAAATTGCAAAAGTTACATTATATGAGTTTCTAGAAGCTTTTTGTAAGAAATAGCTTTAGAATAATAATCATGAGTGTAACACCCCAAACCCGGTCAACACACCACGACCGAATCTGGCATGTTACGGAGTGAAAACGTTTGAATAAAACAAGTTACCGGTTTAATTTTATTGAAAACCCTCTATCGCGGAAACCTCTTCTGTTGGGAATTCATTTGTTGTTTTATAGTTCTTGGAAAACCCTTCGATACTTATTAAAATCTAAGTGAGTTAAGCATAGTCGAGTTAAAAACCATTTGTGTTTGAAGTTATTTGAGAAATTAAATTTGATAATCACTTAGGTTAATTTGTTATCATCTTGTGTAGATTATTACCCGATAGTAAGGTTTGAAAACCCAAAAGAGATATAATTTTGAAAACGTTGCTCTTTACCGGTTATTTAAGCAAGTCAATTTATTAAGCACATGCATAATCTAATCAAAATAAAAGCAAGTAATTAAAACCCAAAATAATACTTAGCGGCCTTATTACAAAACCAAAACCCAATTTAAGTAAATAAATAAAACCGAAATAGTAATTTAAAGTCAAAACCCGAAACTACCATGCATGGCCGCCTCGAGTCCTCCCTGGCTCCAGATCCGCAATCTATACCTCATCTGCAAAATATATAGGAAGGGGTGAGTCACCGAGACTCAGTGTATAAATCCCCAACCCGATAGTGCAACACTTACGGAAATCATCAGTAACACATGCGAATCATGCAACCTAATAACCTAACCATCCAATCTCTTTTATCTACCCCGTGTGGTCAAAACCACTGGTGGTCAACACCACTGGTGACCGTAGTCACAAATATATATATCGGTGTGGTCAAAACCGCTGGTGACCGTAGTCACAAATCAAGTGATGCGCCAACCCATTGCATGGTCAAAACCATCGATGACAATCCGTAATTAATCATGTAGGCCAACCCATCGTGGTACCGCACCACCGGACGAGTTACAATATCCATATGTGGTCAAAACCAAAGGGACTTAGTCACAAATAATAGTATCAAAGACGGCCAACCCATCGTGGTGGTCAAAACCACCGTGACAATCAAAATAATTCTTCCCCTCCTCTCAACAATCCCGCCATCATGTCCATATCAATCATGGCATAATAACATATGATGATGCAAATAACACATGGCATAGCATTAAACAATGACATGATAGCATATAACGAGATCCATAATCGGGGACTTACCCGAGTCCACACTCATGCCCACTAGGCATAACCACCGGCTTTAATGGCTATTACAAGAATACAATAAACATATCATACTAACAAAGTGTGTAAGCGTACACACCGATCGCTCAGAGATCTCAAATAAATCCCAAAACTACGCGAAACTAACGAGATCCCAAATGATTGCCTTCCCCTTCCTACAATCGCCAACACTTTGTTAGTAACCAAAAGCCTATTCGGCTCAACTAGAAATCCCGAAGGATATGTCGCATGAAGATAACACCTTACCTTAATGCCGATTTGATTTCCAACCAAATCTTGAAGCTACGTGATGCACCTCCCTTGCAATCGGCCAAGCGCTAGCACACAAAAATAATTAGCCTTCAGCTTTTGAACAAATAAGAAATAGATCCAAATGCTAGAACCCTTACCTAGATCGGCAACCAAATCCCGAAGGTCCACTATATTCGGCTACCAAGCACCAACGTTCGGCACGCCTAAGTGATGTTAGGGATTTTGGCTACCTCACCATTTTGGAACAAGAAAAGAGTTAAGATCCCAATTAATAACGGTTGAAGAAATATCAAGGAGTGACAAATAAGATTCGGCATTAACCAAATCAGTCAAGAAGAGAAGAAGAGTAGGAGGTTTACTTATCAAAATATCCGGCTAACTCAAATGAAATTACTAGAGATAGATTCTGCACAGAGTATGGAGTTTAGAGCACGTGAGAAGAGAAGAGAAATAAGGCCAAGGATATTCGGCCAACCACTTTGAAGGAATAAAGAGAACACAAAGGGGTTTTGGCTTTTCAAGATGAAAGAGATGGAAAAAGATGGAATCGGATTGATTTCGACAAAGGAGGATGGATGAAGTTTTTGCACAAGGATATTTGGAAGAGAGCAGAAAGATGTCGATTGGAGGTGAAGATGTAGAGAAGAGAATGGCTAAAAAGGAATGAATCAAAAGGTAAAGAGAAGAAAAGGAGATAATTGAGTTTCGGCTCTTCAAAGGGAGTTGCAAAATTGGTTCGTCCAAATGCCCAAGTTGCCGAAAGAGAAAAGAGAGAAAATACACTTTGAGGTTCGGTGACACTAAACAAAGAAAAGAGAAAGACTCCCAAAGCTAGCCGAACATGCACCCTTACTTGGCTATTGAAATTCGGCACCCCCGTAGCTTCCAAATCTGATTACACCTCCTCCCCCAAAGTCCATAATTCTGCCAACTCCTTCAAATGAGTTTGAAAAGATTCAAACTCCTAAATTTCCTCCCCTACATCAGTTCAAATCTGTTTGACCCCTTCCATCCTTATCTTTCAGAGTCCATCCTGAGCACTCCTCTTCCCTGCTTCTGGCGTGAAAATAATAAGAAGAAAGTACAGTTCCTGCTACTCAAACCCAAGCACTCCATCCCTGCATGGGGCGTCACCATCCAAGACCTTAGTGGCGCCTCCTTTGCCACTTTGCCACTAGGTTGTTTGTGTCACAACCCTCCAATAAATTCTTTTAACCCCTAACTCTCCTAGCTCCCTCTTCCTAAGCACAAAAATAAAATTTTTGGCCATGACCCAGGCCTAACCCGAAGTCATGCCTCGACCCCAAAACATGCTAAACTAACATAGTAAGCATATCGTCACATGCAAACACATGCAAAATGCAGAGACCCCAATTTAAGGATATTACAGTTCTACCCCCCTTAAAAATAATTTTGGCCTCAAAATTAACTGGTCAGAAGAGTTGAGGGTATTACTGCCGCATCGTATCCTCTGGTTCCCACGTGGCCTCCTCCGTACCATGGTTCCGCCATAATACTTTCACCAAGGGATCTGACGTCCGACGCAGAACCTTGACATCCCGATCCAAGATCCGTACCTGTTCCTCCTCGAAAGACAAGTCTGGGTTTACCTCTATCTCCGTAACTGGCACAACATGCGACAGATCTGATCGATAGCGCCTAAGCATGAAAACATGAAAGACGTCGTGAATCTAACTTAACTCCGCTGGTAAGTCGAGCTGATAAGCTACCGGTCCCACTCGCTTCAACACTGTATACGACCGATAAACCTAGGGCTTAGCTTCTCGTTTCGCCCAAATCTCAACACTTTCTTCCATGGCGATACCTTCAGAAAGACCTTATCACCTTCTGCATACTCTATATGATTGCGCTTAAGATCGGCGTAAGACTGCTGCCTGTCCAACGCTTCCTTAAGACGAGCCTAAATCACCTTAACCTTATCCTCTATTTCAGCCACCAACTCTGGACCCAACATCTGCCGTTCACCCAATTCTGTCCAACACGTAGGAGTACGACATTTCCATCTATATAGTGCCTCATATGGTGCCATCTGAATACTCGCTTGATAACTATTGTTATAAGCGAACTCCGCCAATGGTAGATACACCTCCCAACTCACCAAATCCGAACACGCCCTTAACATGTCTTCTAGAATCAATTACTCTCAAACCGCCCATCGATCATGCGGGTGAAAAGTCAAAAATCCAACCTCGCACTCCAAAGCCCGATGCAAAGCTTTCCAAAACCTCAATGTGAACCTGGGATCCCTATCCAAGATAATTGACACTGGCACTCCATGTAACCTTACTATCTCAGCCACATACAACTTCGCTAACTTCTGGAGTGAATAATCAACCCGAACTAGTATGAAATGAGCCGATTTAGTCAGACGATCCACAATCACCCAAACTGAGTCCTTCTTGATAGACGTAAGGGGTAGCCCACTGAAAAAGTCCATGGTAATCCTTTCCCACTTCCATCAAGGAATCTTTATCGGTCGCAATAGCCCGACGCAGAATCGATGCTCGCCTTTAACTTGCTGGCATGTCAAACACTTGCCCACAAACTTAGTTACTTCCCATTTAAGACCTGACCACCAGAACTATTCCCTCAAATCACGATACATCTTACTGCCTCCAAGATACATAGCGTATGGGCTGCTATGAGCATCCTGAAGGATCCACTGTCTCAACTCAATGTCCTTTGGCATACATACTTTCCCCTGAAAACACAATACTCCATCACCGCCCAAATCAGGACCTCTCGATTCACCATTCTCAGCATTTGCAACCTCCGAGCACTCAAAACCTCATCTACCAAATTGCTTTCTCTAACTCCGATCAATCCAAGTCGGCTTTACTTGCGCTTTCGCCAATAGACTCCCATCGTCATACGCACTAAGGTGAGCAAACATCACTCGAAGTCTACTACCACCTTACGGCCAACGATCGCCTACTACGTTAGCCTTACTCAGATGGTACTCAATCGAAAGGCTTGTAATCCTTCAACAACTCGATCCACCTTCACGACTCAAATTTAAATCCTTCGAGTCAAGAGGTACTTCGCACTCTTGTGATCCGTAAACCATCGACTTTTCCCCATACAAATAGTGCCTCCAAATCTTCAAGGCAAAAACCACCGCAGCCTAACTCCAAGTCATACGTCGAGTAGTTACCTTCATGAGGCCTCAACTGTCGAGATACATAAGCGACCACCTTACCATCATGCATCAGCACACATCTTAAGCCAGTATGCGATGCATCACAATAGACCGTGAATTCCTATCCTGCCTCAGGCTGAATCAAAGCTGGAGCTTCAGTCAGAATCTTTTTCAACTTGTCAAAACTTTCTTGCTGTTTCTCTGACCACACAAACGGAACCCCTTTTCTCAACAACTTAGTCAATGGTGCTGCAATCAAAGAAAAACCCTCTACGAACCTTCTGTAGTATCCTGCCAAACCCAAAAACTTTGAATCTCTGCAACTGACTTAGGTGACTTCTAATCCAACACTGCTTCGATCTTACAAGGATCTACCCTAATCCCTCAGCTGATACCACATAACCCAAGAAAGTTACTTCCTTAAGCCAGAACTGGCACTTACTAAACTTGGCGAACAACTGCTTCTCCCTCAGAACCTGTAGAACCACCTGAAGATGTGCGTCATGTTCTTCCTCAGATTTTGAGTACACCAAGATGTCGTCTATAAATACTACGACGAATTGATCCAAGTACGGCTGAAACACCTGATTCATCATGTCCATGAATGCTGCCGACGCATTAGTCAACCCGAATGGCATCACTAGAAACTTGTAATGCCCATACCGAGTACAAAACGCCGTCTTATGAATATCCGCCTCCTTCACCTTGAGTTGATGATACCCCGACCTAAGATCTATCTTAGAGAAAACCGATGCACCCTTAAGTTGATCAAACAAGTCATCTATCTTGGGCAACGGATACTTGTTCTTTATCATCAACTTATTCAGCTGGAGGTAGTCTATACACATCGCATTGTACTATCTTTTTTCTTAACAAAGAGCACAGGCGCTCCCCAAGGAGATATACTCAGCCGGATGAAACCCCTATCCAATAATTCCTGAATCTGCGCCTTTAACTCCACCAATTCCTTTGGCGCCATCCTATATGGGGCAATAGACACTGGCGCGGTTCCTGACAGCAGATCTATACTGAACTCAACTTCACGGTCCGAGGCATACCCAAAGTTCCTCCGAAATACATCAAGAATTCCTCAAGGTTCGGACACTCTCCACAGCTGTATCCTTGGCTTCTAAAGCACAAACATGTACCATAAATGCCTCGCAACTCTTCCTCACCATTTTCTCGGCCTTCAGCGCAGAGACAACATTGGATAGGTAATCTCTCCTATTACCAAGCATCACTACCTCTTCACCTTCAACTGTCCTCAACACCATGCACTTAGTCGCGCAATCCAAACTGGCCTGGTACTTCACTAGCCAATCCATTCTGAGAATCAGATCGAACTCCCCAAACGGCAGTTCCATCAAATCAGCCAAAAACATGACCCCTTGAAGTTCTAGGAGTGCATCCCTATATAGTTTATTCACTTCTACTGAGTGACCTAGAGGGCTTATCACTGTCATCTTCCTAGAAGTAATCTTAAAGTCTAAGTTCATGGTTTCCACTATGCTACTGGCTACATACGAGTGCGTTGATCCCACATCTATTAAAGCATTATAAGGTAGTCCAAAGATTAAAAACGTACCAGTTAGGATGTCCGGTGCGTCGCCCACCTCTCGATGCCTCGCTGTGTAGACCAATCAAGGCTGCCTTGCTCGCATTTAGCCGCACCTCCGCCTCGGTTTCACGGCCTCTACCGAGCCATTACCTCCTCTGGTCGCACCACCTCCTCTGCGTGGTCAGCCGACCATCCCTCCCGACCAGGTAATGATTCTCGATCCCAGTGTCAGAACCTAGCTAACCTCTCAGGACAATCCTCACTCAATGCCCCATCGACCCACACTCAAAGCATCCTCTGTTTCCAGTCCAACACTCCCCCGTGTGAGACTTTCCACACCGAGCACACCATGGCGGCCATTGAGTATTAGCAACAGCAGGCCTAGCAGCTTGATTTGGCCCACTATATCTACCCCGTTTCTACTGATTCCTGGCAGACCCAGATGATCCAAAATTCCTTTTATTCCAACCCTTGTCCTAATTCTGCCTCGCAGACTATTTCACTTCCTCAGCCACTTTAGCCTTTTCCACTAAGACTGCAAACTCTCTTTCATGCTGTGGTGCAATTAACATCCGCAGCTCGTCTCTCAGCCCATCCTTAAATCTGACATAGTGCTCATGCTCTGTGCCCACAATACCACGTGAATAGCGACTCAGCCAAAGGAATTCTGCCTCATATCCCAATATGCCTTATTACCTTGGACCAAGTTCAGAACGCCTTGCATCAAGATCAATGTAGCTAGCCCTATGTATTTCCTCCGATAAGTCGCCTAAAGAATTCCTAAGTAAGGTCATCCGCCATTGTTCCGTCCCTAACCGTGAGCCACCACTGATATGACTCATCTCGCAGCAGAGATACTACCCCTTCACCTTCTCCTCACCGAGAAGTCTAGATCATCCATACTATGTTCGCTGTTTCCAACCAATATTCCACCGCATCGAGCCACGCCGATATACCTATGAACACCTCGGCACCATTAGCCCGAGTCGTCGGACACCAATTTTGAACCCCGCTCCGACGCCTGTACTAGGAACCCTCTCTAACATCCGCAACATTGCCTGCGACACAACGTCATCACTGGTCGGTCCCGATGTTCCACGCCCACGCCCAAGCGGTGGTACATCATTTTTCGACCCATGTCCAGACCCTACCGATTTCGAGACCATCATCCCACCCCTACCTCGTCCACGAGTGTTACGCCCACATCCACGTGCACTCATGTCTATCGATACGATACGAGGTGACTAAAAGTTTTATACGTTAGACTTTTATTCCACTGTCTATTAAGGCAAAATTTTATGAGAAGTTTAATAAGGGATTGTTTCGCGAGTACATTCATCCCATTGTAGTTCAAGTCTCTAGAGTAGTTCCTACTACTATTTAGTCATGCCATATCATCATATTCATATCATCAAAAGCAACAGTTTGGGGTACTTACCTGGGCGGATCAGTGCCAGAGACTCGGTGCCATGCTTTCACCACTATACTTTTCCCCATAAGAGCCTTTCAAAATCCATTTTAAACCATTTTGGGCCTCGAGCCCACAGCTGAGCTATTAAACTTGGGCTCTGATACCAAAATTGTAACACCCTAAATTCGGTCAACACACCACGACTGAATCTGGCATGTTACGGAGTGAAAACGTTTGAATAAAATAAGTTACCGGTTAAATTTTATTGAAAACCCTTTATCGCAGAAACCTCTTCTGTTGGGAATTCATTTGTTGTTTTATAGTTCTTGGAAAACCCTTCGATACTTATTAAAATCCAAGTGAGTTAAGCATAGTCAAGTTAAAAACCATTTGTGTTTGAAGTTATTTGAGAAATTAAATTTGATAATCACTTAGGTTAATTTGTTACCATCTTGTGTAGATTATTACCCGATAGTTAGGTTTGAAAACCTGAAAGAGATATAATTTTAAAAACGTTGCTCTTTACCGGTTATTTAAGTAAGTCAATTTATTAAGCACATGCATAATCTAATCAAAATAAAAGCAAGTAATTAAAACCCAAAATAATACTTAGCGGCCTTATTACAAAACCAAAACCCAATTTAAGTAAATAAATAAAACTAAAATAGTAATTTAAAGTCAAAACCCGAAACTAGCATGCATGGCCACCTCGAGTCATCCTCGGCTCCAGATCTGCGTTCTATGCCTCATCTGCAAAATATATGGGAAGGGGTGAGTCACCGAGACTCAGTGAATAAATCCCCAACCCGATAGTACAACACTTACGGAAATCATCAGTAACACATGCGAATCATACAACCTCATAACCTAACCATCCAATCTCCTTTATCTACCCTGTGTGGTCAAAACCACTGGTGATCGCAGTCACAAATATATATATCGGTGTGGTCAAAACCACTGGTGACCGTAGTCACAAATTAAGTGATGGGGCCAACGAATCGTGTGGTCAAAACCACTGATGACAATTCCGTAATTAATCATGTGGGGCCAACCCACTGTGGTACCAAACCACTGGGATGAGTCACGATATCCATATGTGGCCAAAACGACTGGTGGTCAAAACCACTGGGACTTAATCACAAATAATAGTATCAAAGATGGCCAACCCTCGTGTGGTCAAAACTACCGTGACAAATTCAAAATAATTCTTCCCTCCTCTCAACAATCCCGCCATCATGTCCATATCAATCGTGGCATAATAAAATATGATGATGCAAATAACACATGGCATAGCATTAAACAATGACATGATAGCATATAACGAGATCCATAATCGTGGACTTACCAGAGTCCACACTCATGCCCACTAGGCATAACCACCGTTTTAATGGCTATTACAAGAACAATAATAAACATATCATACTAACGAAGTGTAAGCATTACACACCGACTATTCGTGAGATCTAAGCGAAACTCAAACTACGCTGAAACTAATGAGATCCCAAATGTTTGCCTTCCCCTTCCTACAATCGGCAAACACTTTGTTAGTAACTAAAAGCCTATTCGCTCAACAAGAAATCCAAAGGATATGTCGCATGAAGATAACAACTTTTTAATGTTGATTTGATTTCCAACCAAATCCCAAGCTATGTGATGCACCTCCCTTGCAATCGCCAAGCACTAGCACAAAAAATAATTAGCCTTCGCTTTTGAACTAATAAGAAATAGATCCAAATGCTAGAACCCTTACCTAGATCGGCAACCAAACCCAAGGTCCATCAGATTCGGCTACCAAGCACCAACGTTCGGCACCCCTAAGTGATGTTAGGGATTTCGGCTACCTCACCATTTTTGAACAAGAAAAGAGTTAAGATCCTGATTAATAACGATTGAAGAAATATCAAAGAGGGACAAATAAGATTCTAAGATTAACCAAATCACCAAGAAGAGAAGAAGAGTAGGAAGTTTACTTACCGTAAGATTCGCTAACTCAAATAAAAGAACTAGAGATAGATTCGAATGAATATGGAGTTTATAGATGTGAGAAGAGAAGAGAAATAAGGCCAAGGATATTCGCCAACCACTTTGAAGGAATAGAAGAGAGCACAAAGGGTTTCAAATTTTTCAAGATGAAAGAGATGGAAGAAGATGGAATGGGATTGATTTCGAAAAGAGAATGGATGAAGTTTTAAGACAATGATATTTGGAAGAGAGCAAAAGATGTCGATTGGAGGTGAAGATGTAAAGAAGAGAATGGCTAACAATGAATGAACCGAAAGGTAAAGAGAAGAAAAGGAGAGAATTGAGTTTCAGCTCTTCAAAGGAAGTTGCAAAATTCGTTCGGCCAAATGCCCAAGTTGCCGAAAGAGAAAAGAGAGAAAATGCACTTTGAGGTTCGGTTTGACACTAAACAAAGAAAAGAGAAAGACTCCCAAAGCTAAATAACATGCACCCTTACTTGGCTATTGAAATTCGCACCCCTAGCTTTCAAATCCGATTACACCTCCTCCCCAAAGTCCATAATTTGGCCAACTCCTTCAAATGAGTTTGAAAAGATTCAAACTCCTAAATTCCCTCCCCACATCGGGCTCAAATCTTTGACCCTTTTCCATCCTTATCTTCCGAGTCCATCCCGAGCACTCCTCTTCCCCGCCTCGACGTGAAAATAATAAGTAAAGTGCGCCTCGCCGCCGAACCCAAGCACTCCTCCCCGCATGGGGCGCCACCATCTAAGCACCTTAGTGGCGCCTCCTTTGCCACTTTGCCACTAGGTTGTTTGTGTCACAACCCTCCAATAAATTTTTTTAACCCCTAACTCTCCTAGCTCCCTCTTCCTAAGCACTAAAACAAAATTTTTGGCCATGACCCAGGCCTAACCCGAGGTCATGCCTCGACCCCAAAACATGCTAAACTAGCACAGTAAGCATATCGTCACATGCAAACACATGCAAAATGAAGAGACCCCGATTTAAGGATATTACAATGAGCCCTTAAACAGCAATTTGCCCAAAATTTAATTTTTGGACAAAATTGCCCTTAAGAGACTATTACGAAAATTTTTAAGAGGAAGGGTATTTTGGTAATTTGGCCTCATTATTAATTAAAATAGGATAAAGATGAAAAAAATTCACTCATCTTCTTCTTTGTTGCTGCCTAAAATTTGGAGACATCATACCTAGGGTTCTTCTTTTTTTCAAGCTCATAGTAAGTTTATCTTAGCCCCGTTTTTAATATTTTTCGTATTTTTGAAGTTCTCGTATTATGAATTAGCTAATTTTAGCTATAAAATGAGCTAAGATGCATGTTCAAAATCTACCCTTGAATGACATGCTTGTTAAATGATGTTTTATGGAAGTTTAAGAGAGTTTGATGTTAGATAAACATCTTTTCCTTGATGAATTTCATGAAAATGGTAGTAGGGACCATTTTGTAACAGCTTATAAAATTGGTCATACCTACTAGAAATAGGGAGAATTGATGATTTTATAGAAGAGAAGATGATTTAGTTGAGCATGAAGTTTAAGAAAGTTGCATGAAAATCATTTTACGAGATTTGGGGCAAAAGTGTAAATATTAAAAATATAAGGGCAAAATAGTAATTTTTCCAAAGTATGAGTTATGAGTCAATTTAGTCAATATAGTTTTTAAATGATCTATTTATGATTATAGATCAAGAAAAAAGAAGCCCGGATCGAAACCGAGACAAGAACAAAGTCGAGGACTAAATTGCACATCTACATACATTTTGTATATTGAGGTAAGTTTGTATGATTTCTAAGCTTTATCATTATTATCATTAAATTGCTTAATATAATGTACAATAATTGTATGAAATGATCATGTTATGTTCAAGCAAGAAATCATGATGATAATTACGAGCAAGTCCCGATGGGAGATGAATTTCCCAAGATACTCGATCTACCACGCAAGTTATCATGTAAGTCCAAGGCAAGCTTGGCATTGATCAAGATATCATGTAAGTCCAAGGCAAGCTTGGAATTGATCAAGTTAGCGAGCAAGTTATCATGTAAGTCCAAGGACTCAAGATTGGCATTAAGTATGTTATCAAGAGCAAGACTTCATATAAGTCCATGTCAAGACATAGCCTTGAAACCAAGATGAGATAACCCATGTAAGACCATGTCTAGGATATGGCTTTGGCATCATATTATGTGGGAAGAGATTTAGTATCCTCGCTATTCACGTAAATTCATCGGCAAATGAGTAAGCTAAAAGAAGATAGCAAGAAAGCTAAGAAAGTAAAGTTAGTATCAAGATGAAGTTATGTAACAACCTAAACCCTACCCAAACCCTACTACCGAATCCTAATGTCACTAAGGTGGTTGTTCAAAAAGAATTTGAGTTGGAAGTATAAGTAACTTAGGGGTTATAAAACTAATCTCTTTTGTACATTTGATTCAAGATTTGGTAGAAATTCGCGAGCAATTTGTTTATGTGAAATCAATTTCAAAACTTTACTTTAATATCCGAGTTGAAAACGTTTTATAACCATGTTTAGATAACAATTCAATAATAATTCTAAGATTTAAAACCAAACGAAATCCCAAAACAATTCAAGCGTCAGACATAAATGAAATCTATCCTAAAAAGTACTTGGAATATATAATATATATAATTAAAGAAATAAAAGCAGCTTACCAGATAGCCACC
>CP106723.1:88075231-88282665 GCA_025506655.1 Gossypium rotundifolium
TATACTCGGTCGGATGAAACCCCTATCCAATAATTCCTAAATCTGCGCCTTTAACTCCACCAATTCCTTTGGAGCCATCCTATATGGGGAAATAGACACTGGCGCGGTTCCTGACAGTAGATCTATACCGAACTCAAGTTCACGGTCCGGAGGCACACCCGAAAGTTCCTCTGGAAATACATCAGCAAATTCCCTCAAGGTTCGGACACTCTCTACAGCTATATCCTTGGCTTCTAAAGCACAAACATGCACCATAAATGCCTCGCAACCCTTTCTCACCATTTTCTCGACCTTCAGCGCAGAGACAACATTGGATAGGTAATCTCTCCTATTACCAAGCATCACTACCTCTTCACCTTCAACTGTCCTCAACACCATGCACTTAGTCGCAAATCCAAACCGGCACAGTACTTCACTAGCCAATCCATTAGAGAATCGATCGAACTCCCCAAATGGCAGTTCCATCAAATCAGCCAAAAACACGACCCCTTGAAGTTTTAGGAGTGCATCCCTATATAGTTTATTCACTTCTACCGAGTGACCTAGAGGGCTTATCACTGTCATCTTCCTAGAAGTAATCTCAAAGTCTAAGTTCATGGTTTCCACTATACTCATCGGCTACATCTGAGTGCGTTGATCCCACATCTATTAAAGCATTATAAGGTAGTCCAAAGATTAAGAACGTACCAGTTAGGATGTCCGGTGCGTCGCCCACCTCTCGATGCCTTGCTGTGTAGACCAATCAAGGCTGCCTTGCCTCTGTACCAGCTGCACCTCTGCCCAGTGCTCTACGGCCTCTACCAGAGCCATTACCTCCTCTGGCTGCACCACGGCCTCTCTGTGGTGCCGACCATCCCTCCCGACACATGTAATGATTCGATCCCAGTGTAACCTAGCTAACCTCTGTGGACAATCCCTCACTTGATGCCCCATCGACCCACACTCAAAGCATCCTCTGTTTCCAATCCAACACTCCCCCGTGTGAGACTTTCCACACCAAGCACACCGTGGCGGCCATTGAGTATTAGCAAAGCAGGCCTAGCAGCTTGATTTGGCCCACTATATCTACCCCGTTTCTACTGATTCTCGGTAGACCCAGATGATCCAAAATTCCTTTTATTCCAACCCTTGTCCTAATTCTGCCTCGTAGACTGTTTCACTTCCTCAGCCACTTTAGCCTTTTCCACTAAGACTGCAAACTCCCTTTCATGCTGTGGTGCAATTAACATCTGCAGCTCGTCTCTCAGCCCATCCTCAAATCTGGCACAGCGCTTATGCTCTGTGCCCACAATACCACGTGCATAGCGACTCAGCCAAAGGAATTCTGCCTCATATCCCGATACAGTCTATTACCTTGGACCAAGTTCAGGAACGCCTTGAGCTGCGCATCAATGTAGCTAGCCCCTATGTATTTCCTCTGATAGGCTGCCCTAAAGAATTCCCAAGTAAGGTCATCCGCCATTGCTCTGCCCCTAACTGTGAGCTACCACTGATATGACTCATCTCGCAGCAGAGATACTACCCCCTTCAGCTTCTCCTCAGCTGAGAAGTCTAGATCATCTATACTATGTTCTGTTGCCTCCAACCAATATTCCACCGTACTGGGAGCCACGCCTGATATACCTATGAACACCTCGGCACCATTAGCCCAGAGTCATTCGGACACCAATTTTTGAACCCCTGCTCCGACGCCTGTACTAGCAACCCTCTATAACATCCGCAGCATTGCCTGCGACACAGCGTCATCACCAGTCTGGTCTTGATGTTCCACGCCCACAGCTGGCGGTGGTGGTACCTCATTTTTCGACCCATGTCCAGACCCTACCGATTTCGAGACCGTCATCCTACCCCTACCTCGTCCACGAGTGTTACGCCCACGTCCACGTGCACTCATGTCTATCGATACGATACGAGGTGACTAAAAGTTTTATACGTTAGACTTTTATTCCACTGTCTATTAAGGCAAAATTTTATGAGAAGTTTAATAAGCGATTGTTTCGCGAGTACATTCATCCTATAGTAGTTCAAGTCTCTAGAGTAGTTTCTACTACTATTTAGTCATGCCATATCATCATATTCATATCATCAAAAGCAACAGTTTGGGGTACTTATACGGCGGATCGATGCGGAGACTTCGGTGCCATGCTTTCACCACTATACTTTTCCCCATAAGAGCTTTTCAAAATCCATTTTAAACCATTTTGGGCCTCGAGCCCACAGCCGAGCTGTTAAACTTGGGCTCTGATACCAAAATTGTAACACCCTAAATCCGGTCAATACACCACGACAGAATCTGGCATGTTACGGAGTGAAAACGCTTGAATAAAATAAGTTACCGGTTAAATTTTATTAAAAACCCTTTATCGCAGAAACCTCTTCTGTTGGGAATTCATTTGTTGTTTTATAGTTCTTGGAAAACCCTTCGATACTTATTAAAATCCAAGTGAGTTAAGCATAGTCAAGTTAAAAACCATTTGTGTTTGAAGTTATTTGAGAAATTAAATTTGATAATCACTTAGGTTAATTTGTTATCATCTTGTGTAGATTATTACCCGATAGTAAGGTTTGAAAACCCGAAAGAGATATAATTTTGAAAACATTGCTCTTTACCGGTTATTTAAGCAAGTCAATTTATTAAGCACATGCATAATCTAATCAAAATAAAAGCAAGTAATTAAAACCCAAAATAATACTTAGCGGCCTTATTACAAAACCAAAACCCAATTTAAGTAAATAAATAAAACTGAAATAGTAATTTAAAGTCAAAACCCAAAACTAGCATGCATGGCCACCTCGAGTCATCCCCGGCTCCAGATCTGCATTCTATGCCTCATCTGCAAAATATATGGGAAGGGGTGAGTCACCGAGACTCAGTGAATAAATCCCCAACCCGATAGTACAACACTTACGCAAATCATCAGTAACACATGCGAATCATAGAACCTCATAACCTAACCATCCAATCTCCTTTATCTACCCTGTGTGGTCAAAACCACTGGTGGTCAACACCACTGGTGACCGTAGTCACAAATATATATATCAGTGTGGTCAAAACCACTGGTGACCGTAGTCACAAATCAAGTGATGGGGCCAACGAATCGCGTGGTCAAAACCACTGATGACAATCCCGTAATTAATCATGTGGGGCCAACCCACTGTGGTACCAAACCACTGGGATGAGTCACAATATCCATATGTGGTCAAAACCACTGGTGGTCAAAACCACTGGGTCTTAATCACAAATAATAGTATCAAAGACGGGCCAACCCCTCGTGTGGTCAAAACTACTGGTGATAGTCCAAAATAATTCTTCCCCCTCCTCTCAACAATCCCGCCATCATGTCCATATCAATCGTGGCATAATAAAATATGATGATGCAAATAACACATGGCATAGCATTAAACAATGACATGATAACATATAACGAGATCCATAATCAGGGGACTTACCCGGAGTCCACACTCATGCCCACCAGGCATGCCCACCAGTTTTAATGGCTATTACAGTAACACAATAAACATATCATACTAACGAAGTGTGTAAGCATTAAACGCCTGACTATTCGTAGATCAAAGCGAAATCCCGAAACTACGCGAAACTAATGAGATCCCGAAATGTTTGCCTTCCCCCTTCCTACAATCGGCAAACACTTTGTTAGTAACTAAAAGCCTATTCGGCTCAACTAGAAATCCCGAAGGATATGTCGCATGAAGATAACACCTTACCTTAATGTCGATTTGATTTCCAACCAAATCCCAAAGCTATGTGATGCACCTCCCTTGCAATCGGCCAAGCACTAGCACACAAAAATAATTAGCCTTCAGCTTTTGAACGAATAAGAAATAGATCCAAATGCTAGAACCCTTACCTAGATCGGCAACCAAATCCCAAGGTCCATCAGATTCTGCTACCAAGCACCAATGTTCGGCACCCCTAAGTGATGTTAGGATTTGGCTACCTCACCTTTTTGGAACAAGAAAAGAGTTAAGATCCTGATTAATAACGATTGAAGAAATATCAAAGAGGGACAAATAAGATTCGGCATTAACCAAATTAGTCAAGAAGAGAAGAAGAGTAGGAAGTTTACTTACCAGAAGATTTGGCTAACTCAAATGAAAGAACTAGAGATAGATTCGGCAATGAATATGGAGCTTATAGCATGTGAGAAGAGAAGAGAAATAAGGCCAAGGATATTCGGCCAACCACTTTGAAGGAATAGAAGAGAACACAAAGGGGTTTCAGCTTTTCAAGATGAAAGAGATTGAAGAAGATGAAATGGGATTGATTTCGGCAAAAGAGAATGGATGAAGTTTGGGCACAATGATATTTGGAAGAGAGCAAAAAGATGTCGATTGGAGGTGAAGATGTAAAGAAGAGAATGGCTAACAATGAATGAACCGAAAGGTAAAGAGAAGAAAAGGAGAGAATTGAGTTTCAGCTCTTCAAAGGAAGTTGCAAAATTCGTTCGGCCAAATGCCCAAGTTGCCGAAAGAGAAAAGAGAGAAAATGCACTTTGAGGTTCGGTTTTGACACTAAACAAAGAAAAGAGAAATACTCCCAAAGCTAGCTGAACATGCACCTTTACTTGGCTATTGAAATTTGGCACCCCCTAGCTTTCAAATCCGATTACACCTCCTCCCCCAAAGTCCATAATTTGGCCAACTCCTTCAAATGAGTTTGAAAAGATTCAAACTCCTAAATTCCCTCCCCTACATCAGTTCAAATCCGTTTGACCCATTTTCCATCCTTATCTTCCAGAGTCCATCCTGAACACTCCTCTTCCCTACTTCTGACGTGAAAATAATAAGCGAAAGTGCGCCTCTGCCGCTCGGACCCAAGCACTCCCTCCCTGCATGGGCGCCACCATCTAAGCACCTTAGTGGCACCTCCTTTGCCACTTTGCCACTAGGTTGTTTGTGTCACAACCCTCCAATAAATTTTTTAACCCCTAACTCTCCTAGCTCCCTCTTCCTAAGCACTAAAACAAAATTTTGGCCATGACCTGTGCCTAACCCGAGGTCATGCCTAGACCCCAAAACATGCTAAACTAGCACAGTAAGCATATCGTCACATGCAAACACATGCAAAATGCAGAGACCCCGATTTAAGGATATTACAATGAGCCCTTAAATAGAAATTTGCCCAAAATTTAATTTTTGGACAAAATTGCCCTTAAGAGACTATTACAAAAATTTTTAAGAGGAAGGGTATTTTGGTATTTTGGCCTCATTATTGATTAAAATAGGATAAAGATGAAAAAAAATTCACTCATCTTCTTCTTTGTTGCTGCCTAAAATTGGGAGACACCATACCTAGGGTTCTTCTTTTTTTCAAGCTCATAGTAAGTTCATATTAGCCCCGTTTTTAATATTCTTTGTATTTTTGAAGTTCTCGTATTATGAATTAGCTAATTTTAGCTATAAAATGAGCTAAGATGCATGTTCAAAAATCTACCCTTGAATGACATGCTTGTTAAATGATGTTTTATGGAAGTTTAAGAGAGTTTGATGTTAGATAAACATCTTTTCCTTAATGAATTTCATGAAAAATGGTAGTAGGGACCGTTTTGTAACAGTTATAAAATTGGTCATACCTACTAGAAATAGGGAGAATTGATGATTTTTATAGAAGAGAAGATGATTTAGTTGAGCATGAAGTTTAAGAAAGTTGCATGAAAATCATTTTACGAGATTTAGGGTAAAAGTGTAAATATTAAAAATATAAGGGCAAAATAGTAATTTTTCCAAAGTATGAGTTATGAGTCAATTTAGTCAATATAGCTTTTAAATGATCTATTTATGATTATAGATCAAGAAAAAAGAAGCCCGGATCGAAACCGAGACAAGAACAAAGTCGAGGACTAAATTGCACATCTACATACATTTTGTATATTGAGGTAAGTTTGTATGATTTCTAAGCTTTATCATTATTATCATTAAATTGCTTAATATAATGTACAATAATTGTATGAAATGATCATGTTATGTTCAAGCAAGAAATCATGATGATAATTACGAGCAAGTCCCGATGGGAGATGAATTTCCCAGGATACTCGATCTACCACGCAAGTTATCATGTAAGTCCAAGGCATGCTTGGCATTGATCAAGATATCATGTAAGTCCAAGGCAAGCTTGGAATTGATCAAGTTAGGAAGAAAGTTATCATGTAAGTCCAAGGACTCAAGATTGGCATTAAGTATGTCATCAAGAGCAAGACTTCATATAAGTCCATGTCAAGACATGGCCTTGAAACCAAGATGAGATAACCCATGTAAGACCATGTCTAGGATATGGCTTTAGCATCATATTATGCGGGAAGAGATTTAGTATCCTCAGTTATTCACAGAAATTCATCGGGCAAATGAGTAAGCTAAAAGAAGATAGCAAGAAAGCTAAGAAAGTAAAGTTAGTATCAAGATGAAGTTATGTAACACCCCAAACCCGGTCCAAAACCCCACGGCCGAATCCGAAATGTCACTAAGGTTGTTGTTCAAAAAGAATTTGAGTTGGAAGTATAAATAACTTAGGGGTTATAAAACGAATCTCTTTTGTACATTTGATTCAGTATTTGGTAGAAATTCTGCGTAGCAATTTGTTTATGTGAAATCTGAATTTCAAAACTTTACTTTAATATCTGAGTTGAAAACGTTTTATAACCATGTTTAGATAACAATTCAATAATAGTTCTAAGATTTAAAAACCAAAACGAAATCCCAAAACAATTCAAGCGGCCGTATTACAATGAAATCTATCCGAAAAAGTACTTGGAAATATATAATATATATAATTAAAGAAATAAAAGCGACTTCGATAGCCACCTCAATTCCCTCAGGCCGGTCCAGGAATCATGTATTACCTGCATTGTTTTAGGAAAACAGAGTGAGTCAAATCGACTCAGTGTGCAATTATTCCACATGTTTCCACAAATGGGCTTAGCCCAAAACCACACCAATCCACATGCCACACGTAAAGATGCAGAATGTTAACCCACCCCAACCTAGTAACCAACCGCTATACACCCCCGTATCCTACCACCACACACCAAGAGATTACTAAATCGACCCTCCATCTGCTACACACCTCTTTGGCAGTCATGCTGCTCAAAATCCCTTAGTGGTCTAGCCACTGGTCCACGTGATTAAAATCACAAATATCCACAGTGTGACTTGAGGTCATCACCAATCCACGATGAGGCACAAAGCCAACATCAAACTATGATGTAGGTCAAGGCTAACATCAAACCACGTACATAAATGTACACCCTTTTCTTCATTAAACATATCTCGGTTGCCGCGCCCATACATGATATATTATGATGAGATGACAACATAATCATTATGAACATATCCGACATGCATACACAATAATCTTACCAAAGTCTCACATATACATATACATCCATCCAACATTTCAATAGAAGAAAGTAACTAACTTTGTAAAACACCCCAATATGGGTAATAGCATCACCACAGCCACTATTTTGGCTACCACACATATTTCATATTATAATTAAAGCAAATACGTAAGCAGTGTGTTAATTACACACCTAAGAACCTAAAGAACTAGACTCTCGACCTCCCTAATGTCCTTGTTCGAAGAGATCACAGTGATCTGCTTAACTAAGCCAGTCGCTCACCCACAGCCTGATGGCCAATTCCGAATTGTTGAAACTGACCGCTTCTTGAACTTAGGGGTAGGGACTATATGTCCGACCCCTTCCTCCACTTGGCTGGTATTTGGTTCCATCGAATAACAACTTAATCAGAATACCCAGATTAACACGTTAAATCGAAAAGATTAACACAGACTCAACGAATACTAGAGTGGAATATTCCGTATCGAAATCGACCAAAACCCGAAAGTTCTCACTCAAATGTGAAAGTTTTCAAATCCTTATTGAATCAATGTTAAATTCGACCGCACATAATAGACAAAAGAAGTGGCCTTCAGCCTACCATTATAACCTTCTTACCTTGGCCAAATGACACCTACTGCTCCCCACTATAGGTTCGACCACACCAAGAAACAAAGTTAGGCTTTCAGTTTTAACTAACCGAAGAGAAACTTAAAAGATTAAAGGAGAAGGGGACCCTTACCACCACCAATATGAACGGTTTGATAGGTTTGGAAGGAGAAAAATGATGGCACCCTTACAACCGAATAGGATCACCACCACAGATAGGTTTGGCCAAGAAGTGTATCCAAGAATCAAACAAATAAAAGATGAAGAGACAAGGGTAAGGGTGCTTGGAGATTCGGCTAAGGTCCAACTGATATTCGGCTTCCACAAGTGAGAGGTATTTCAGCTTTTGGAGAGTGAAGGCTCAAAGCTAACCAAATGAAAATAAGAGAAAAAGGGAAGAGGATTGGGGTTGAGAAGTTTCGGCTATTGGTATAGGTAATGAAAAGAGAGTAAAATGGTTGAAGAGAAAAGGGATGTATAGAGAGAAAAGAAGATGGAATGGAACAAATGCACAAAGTGGCCTCCTAGCTTTCGGTTCTTTGATCAAGTGAGAAAAAGAAAAGAAAGTTTGCCCCCTACCCCCTTAAACCAAAACCCTCCTCTCCATCCTTCAAAATTCGACAACCACACTCCCAACAAGCCACCACTCCTTGATTTCCTCCTAAACTCACCCCCATTCACCCATTTGAAAGTGTTGACTAGCTCAACATCCCCCCTTCCTCTCTTGGCCAACCATTCAAAAAGAAAGGACCAAGTCTTCTCCACTTTTCAAGGCTCCCAATCGGTCCCAACACTCCACCTTGTGACGTATGGAAGCAAAAAGAATAAATAAATAAAAAGAGAACAAAATGCCGACAGCAAGAATTGAACCTGCTCCCCCTTGCTTCCCTTGAGACGTTAACTCCCCCTGCACCCTAGGTGTTACCTTGCCACTCCACCACTTCCTTTCTTGTGCCTTAAACCCCACATAAAATCTCTTAAGGCCTGATGCCACTAGCTCTCCCTTAAAGCCTCGAACCCAAACTTTTTACTAAGGCTCCTACCTATCCCTAAGGTTTCCCAAAGCCCCAAACACACTCAAACAACATCCAAAGCATACTAGCACATAGAAATAAATTAAAATGCGAGACCCCTAAATCTCGGATGTTACAGTTCTACCCCCTTAAAAATAATTTCGGCCTTGAAATTACCTGGTCAAAATAAGTGAGGGTATTGCTTTGCATCACCTCTTTTGGCTCGCACTAAATTTCTTCTGAACTACGGTTCCACCATAACACTTTGACTAAAGAAACTGATTTCTTCTAAAGCACCTTCACATCTTGCTCCAGAATCTAAATCGGCTCTTCTTCATAGGGCAAGTCTGGCCTCAACTCAACTTCCTCCACTAGCACCACGTGAGATGGATCTGATCGATAACAACGTAGCATCGACACGTGGAGCAAATCATGCATCTATTTCAATTCTGAAGGTAACTCTAACTGATAAGCCACAGGTCCAACTCGCTTCAAAACCCGATAAGGCCCTCTAAATCTGGGACTCAGCTTACCCTTGCATCCAAATCTCATCACCTTCTTCCACGGCGAGACTTTCAGGAACACATGATCACCTACTGCAAACTCTATCTCTTTCCGCTTAAGATCGCATCGACTTTTGCATCGGATGCCTCCTTCAACAAATACCAATTACTTTAACCTTTTCCTCTAACCCTACCACTATCTCTGGACCCAAAACATGACGTTTTCCTAACTCTGTCCAATAAGTAGGAGTCCAACACTTCCGCCCATACAGTGCTTCATACGACGCCATCTGAATACTAGCTTGGTAACTGTTGTTATAAGCGAACTCTGCTAAAGGCAAGAATTCTTCCCAACTACCTCTGAAGTCGATAACACATCCCCTTAGGATATCTTCTAACACCTGAATCACCCTTTCAAACTGGTCATCCATCTGTAGATGAAATGCCGTGCTAAAGTCCAACCTGGTGCCCAAAGCCTGATGCAACGCCCTCCAAAACCTCGACGTAAATCTAAGATCTCTATTTGATATGATCGATACTGGTACTCCGTGCAGTCTCACAATTTTTACTACATACAACTTCGCTAATCTCTGCAGAAAGTAATCAACACGCATAGGTATGAAATGAGCAGACTTTGTCAACTAGTCCACAATCACCCATACCGAGTCTTTCTTAGTAGTCGTAAGAGGAAGCCCACTAACAAAATCCATGGTGATTCCCTCCCACTTCCACTGTGGAATCTTCATTGGTTGCAGCAACCTCGAAGGCACTTGGTGTTCAGCTTTGACCTACTGACACGTCAAGACTTTCCCACAAATTCTGTAACTTTTTACTTCAATCCAGGCCACCAAAACTGTTCCCGTAGATCCTTATAAAACTTACTCCCTCCAGGATGCATAGCATAAGGGCTACTATGCGATTCCCGAAGAATCTTTTGCCTTAATTCCACTTTCTTCGGCATACACACCCTACCACAGAAACACAGAACTCTGTCACTGTTCACACTGTAGTCCTCTAACTCCCCACTCTGAGCTTGCTGAAGTCGAGCACTCAGAACTCATATACCAATTGTTTCTCTTTTACTTGACTTATCCATGCCGGATTCACCTGTAATTCTGCTAACAAACTTCTGTCATTATACAAGCTAAGATGTGAGAACATCGCCCTCAGATCCGATACTACTTTCTGACTTAACGCATCTACTACCACGTTTTCTTTCCCCAGATGATATTCAATCAAATAGTCGTAATCATTTAACAACTCCACCCACCTTCGCTGGCTCAAGTTCAGCTCCTTTTGAGTCAGCAGATACTTCAGACTCTTGTGATCCGTGTAGATCAATGACTTCTCTCCATACAGATAATGCCTCCATACTTTCAAAGTGAAAACTACTGCTACCAACTCCAGATCGTGCATCGGATAGTTAACTTCATGCGGTCTCAACTGCCGAGACGCATAAGCAACCACCTTCCCTTCCCGCATCAGTACACAACCTAACCCCGTATGAGAAGCATCACAATATACCACAAAATCTTTCCCCGCCACAGGCTGAATTAAGACCAGAGCCTCTGTCAAAACTTTCTTTAGCTTCTCGAAGCTCTTCTACTGTTTATTTGACCATACAAAAGGTACCTCCTTTCTAAAAACTTAGTCAAAGGTACCGCTATTGAAGAGAAACCCTCGACAAATCTCCTATAATAGCCCACTAACCCTAAGAAACTACGAATCTCTGCTATCGACTTAGGTGGTTTCCAATCCAGTACTGCCTCAATCTTCCAAGGATCCACCCTTATTCCCTATGCAGATACTACATGACCCAGAAAAGGGACTTCACTCAACCAGAATTCGCACTTGCTAAACTTGGAGCACTACCCGAAGATGTGCATCATGCTCTTACTCTGACTTGGAATATACCAAGATTTCGTCTATGAACACCACAACGAATTGATCCAAGTAAGGTTGAAAACCTGGTTCATCATATCCATGAAGGCAGTCGGTCCGTTAGTCAACTCGAACGGCATTACCAGGAATTCATAGTGCTCGTATCGAGTCTGAAACACCGTCTTATAGATATTAACCTCCTTCACCTTAAGCTGGTGATACCCCGACCTCAAATCTATCTTTGAAAAGACCGCAACCCTTTGAGCTGGCCAAAAAAGTCATCTATCCTTGATAGTGAGTACTTGTTCTTGATCGTCAACTTATTCAACTGGCGGTAATCTATGCACATACGCATAGACCCGTCCTTCTTCTTTAAGAGCAACACCGATGCTCCCCATGGAGACACACTAGGTCAGATAAAACCACGATCTAGTAACTCTTGGATTTGGGCTTTCAACTCAACCAACTCTTTGGTGCCATCCTATAAGGAGCAATGGACACTAGTGCTATTCTCAACAACAAGTCAATTCCAAACTCCACCTCCCGATCCGGAGGTAACCTTAGAAGTTCTTCCGGAAAAACATCCACAAACTTTTTCACTGTCCTGACCTCCCCCACAGCTGCTTCCTTAGCATCCAAAGCACTAACAAACATTAGGAAAGCCAAGCACCCCTTCTTCACCATCTTCTCTGCCTTAAGAGCAGACACCACGTTAGCCAAGTAGTCTCTCCTCTCACCTATCACCACAACCTCATAGTTCTCGAGAGTCCTCAACGACATGCGCTTAGCATCACAGACTAAATTCGCATGATACCTTACTAACCAGTCCATACCTAGTATCAAGTCAAATTCTCCGAATGGAAGCTCCATCAAATCCGCTGGGAACACTACCCCCTGAACATCTAAAGGCACCTCCCTAAAGAGTTTGTCTACTACTACTGATTGCCCTAAAGGACTAAGCACAATCATCTTCCTAGAGACAATTTCAGAGTTCATATCCAAGGTTCCCGACACCATACTAGCAATGTACGAGTGAGTTGACCCAACATCAATCAAAGTAGTAAAGGGTAACCCAAGAATGAAAAACGTACCCGTGATAACATCTGGTACATCCCCCTTCTCACGACGTCTAGTTGCGTAAACCAATCCAGGCTATCTTACATCTGAACTCCCAGCACCTTTGCCCGGTGTTTCACGACCTCAGCCAAAACCATTCCCTCCACGATTCGGACCCCGACCTCTCGACATTTGTAGACCACCCTTCCTAGCTGCACATACCCCTAACCTACTGCTTGAGCCCTATCCACCTTTTGAGGACAATTCTTAACCAAGTGAGCCTTGGACCCACACCTGAAGCACTCCTTACTCTTTTCCCAGCATTTGCCTGTATGAGTCCTCCCACACCGAGCACACAGACGGACCTGATTCCTAGTAGCTGGCATAGAAACACGAGTAGAACTCTCAATCCTAGGCTTTTTCTAGAAACCCCCCAAATATCCTGATGGTCCAAAACCCTTCTTATTCCTGCCTCTATCCTTATCTCTATTTTACCTCTCAGTTTGCTTAACCTCTTCTGCTATCCAAGATTTCTCTACCAAAGTTGCAAAGTCCCTTTCCCGTTGAGGAGCTATCAACACTCACAATTCATCTCGCAGTCCATCCTCAAATCTTACACAGCACTCGTAATTAGTAGCAACAATCCCCCTGGCATACTGACTTAATCGCAAGAACTCCGCCTCATATTTCGCTACTGACTTAACCCCCTTGCACTAGGTTCAGGAATGCCTTCTTTTGTGCGTCCACGTAACTAGCTCTGATGTACTTCCCCTCAAACTTTACCTTAAAGTAACCCCAATATACTTGGTCTGCTGGAGCACCCTCTCTGACGGTAAGCCACCACTGGTAGGCCTCATCCCGGAGTAAAGATACAGTACCTTTCAGCTTCTCTTCAGCCATGCAGTCCAAATCATTCATAATTCTTTTGACTGCCTCTAACCAGTACTCCACCACATTCGGAGCTACCCTAGAAACACCTTAGAATACCTCAGCTTCGTTTGATCGAAGTCGCTCAGACACGGACTTCCTAGCCTCAGAACCCACGTTTGTTCCCGCAACTCTCTCCAAAACTCACAGCATAGACTGAGATATTGCATCATCTCCACCCGTCTGATCTTGGAACTCAACTTCTACAGCTGGCGACGTCGTTTCATTCCCCGATCCATAACCAAACCCCACTGGTTCCGACACAGTCATCCTACCTCTACCACGCCCATGCATATTACGACCTCGCCCCCTAGAACTCATGTCTATCGTCGCGTTTTAATCTGTTTTAAGAAATTTTATGCATTAGCTTTTTGTTCCACTGATTACCCATGAACAATTTTATGTAAAGAAGTTTAGTAGTAGTTCTTTCGATCATTTCAAAGTTTTCATTTCAAGTCCACTGTCCTAATTTAGAGAATCACATACATTCATTATCAATACCCACCACACATATTCACCACTTTGAGCATTTCGCCGATTCCCAACCTAGGGGTATTTCCGTAATCTATCCTACAGGGTTTTTCGGTAATTTTACTCATAAGTAATCCATGTATGCAGTGCATCTCGAACATAATAAATCATACAATTAACACAAACAACATTAGTACTACCACGAGGGTACAACGGTCATTTTATTATTTAGGGGTAAAATAATAATTTCACAAATCAGGGGTATTTCAATAATTTCACAAACCAGGGGTATTTTGGTAATTTTACAAACCAGTGGTATTTTGGTAATTTCACAAACTAGGGGTATTTCAGAAATTTTGTAAATCGAGGGTATTTCAGTAATTTCACAAACTAGGGGTATTTCGATAATTTCACAAATTGGGGGTTTTTGGTACTTTCATAAAGTAGGGGTATTTTGGTAATAAATTGAGGGTAGTTCGGTAATTATTTTTACAAGTCAAGGATTATTTCGGCAATTACAAAATAAGGGTGTTTTGGTAATTTTAGAAATTAGAGGTAATTTGATTGTTTTACAAAACTGGGTATTCGGTCCCTTTCGGGTTTTAGTTATAGGTTCGACCAGTTAACAAGTCCTCATGATTAAGGTGAACAATCACTGCGCACCAGGTAGGATTCTAGAAAAGAGGAGGTGAGTCGCTAGGACTGCTTAAATACCAAGCTCATCCTAAATCCATGCATAGACATGCGCATGCTTGTTATCACACCTGAACTCTACGACTTGTTCTCGGGTTTGGTGAGATAAGTTAAGTCTTATGAAGTTTAGTGTTGGAGTAAGCTAACCTTAAGGTTCAATAGTTCCTAACTTACTAATCTACGATCCTATAATACCCATTAATTCCATATATAAAGCACACAATAGTTAGGAGTACTTACCTGGCGGACTTCAGGCCGGAGACACAGGTGCCATGCCAGAATAAACCTGAAATAGCTTATAGAAATCCATGTTTTAGAAAAACTCGTCTTTGGAAAAAAAATGTTTTGAGCTCAAAAACCCTCAAAGCCGAGTTTTGAACCTCACTCTGATACAAAACTGTAACACCCCAAACTCGGCCCAAAACCCCACGGCCAAATTCAGAATGTCACTGAGGTGGTTGTTCAAAAAGAATTTGAGTTGGAAATATAAATAACTTAGGGGTTTTAAAACGAATCTTTTTTGTACATTTGATTTGGTATTTGGTAGAAATTCCGCGAAGTAATTTGTTTATGTGAAATCTGAATTTTAAAACTTTACTTTAATATCTAAGTTGAAAATGTTTTATAACCATGTTTAGATAACAATTCAATAATAATTCTAAGATTTAAAAACCATAACGAAAATCTCAAAACAATTCAAGCGGCCTTATTACAATGAAATCTATCCGAAAAAGTACTTGGAAATATATAATATATATAATTAAAGAAATAAAAACAACTTCTGCATGGCCACCTCGAATTCCTTCCAACCCGGTCCAGGAATCATGTATTACCTGTATTGTTTTAGGAAAATAGAGTGAGTCAAACCGACTCAGTGTGCAATTATTCCACATGTTTCGATAAATGGGCTTGGCCCAAAACCACACCAATCCACATACCATACGTAGAGATGCAGAATGTTAACCCACCCCAACCTAGTAACCAACCGCTACACACCCCCGTATCCTGCCACCACATACCAAGGGATTACTAAATCGACCCTCCATTCGCTACACACCTCTTTGGCATTCATCCTGCTCAAAATCCACTTAGTGGTCTAGCCACTAGTCCACGTGATTAAAATCACAAATATCCATAGTGTGACTCGAGGTCATCACCAATCCACGATGAGGCACAAAGCCAACATCAAACCTCGATGTAGCTCAAGGCTAACATCAAACCACGTACATAAATGTACACCCTTTCCTTCATTAAACATATCCCGGTCCCCGTGCACATACATGATATATTATGATGAGATGACAACATAATCATTATGAACATATCCGACATGCATACACAATAATCTTACCAAAGTCTCACATATACATATACATCCATCCAACATTTCAATATAAGAAAGTTACTAACCTGGTACCGGCTTACCCCAATATGGGTAATAGTATCACCACAGCCACTATTTCGGCTACCACACATATTTCATATTATAATTAAAGCAAATACGTAAGCAGTGTGTTAATTACACACTTGAGAACCTAAAAACTAGACTCTCGACCTCCCTAATGTCCTCATTCAAAGAGATCACAGTGATCTGCTTAACTAAGTGAGTCGCTCGCCCAAAGCCCGATGGCCAATCTCGAAAGGTCGAAACTGACCGCTTCTTGAACTTAGGGGTAGGGACTATATGTCCGACCCCTTCCTCCACTTGGCTGGTATTTGGTTCCATCGAATAACAACTTAATCAGAATACCCAAGTTAACACGTTAAATCAAAAGATTAGCACAGACTTAATGAATATTAGAGTGGAATATTCCTTACCGAAATCGACCAAAACCTGAAGGTTCTCACTTGAATGTGAAAGTTTTTGAAATCCCTATATGAATCAATGTTAAATTCAACCTCACATAATAGATAAAAGAAGTGGCCTTCAGCCTACCGTTATAACCTTCTTACCTTGGCCAAACGACACCTACTGCTCCCCACTATAGGTTTGGCCACACCAAAAAACAAAGTTAGGCTTTCAGCTTTAACTAACCAAAGAGAAACTTAAAAGATTAACGGAGAAGGGGACCTTTACCACCACCAATATGAACGGTTTGATAGGTTTGGAAGGAGAAGAATGATGGCACACTTACAATGGAATAGGATCACCACCACAGATAGGTTCGGCCAAGAAGTGTATCCAAGAATCAAACAATTAAAAGATGAAGAGACAATGGTAAGGGTGCTTGGAGATTCGGCTAAGGTCCAACTGATATTCAGCTTCCACAAGTGAGAGGTATTTCAGCTTTTGGAGAGTGAAGGCTCAAAGCTAACCAAGTGAAAATAAGAGAAAAAGGGAAGAGGATTGGGGTTGAGAAGTTTCGGCTATTGGCATAGGTAATGAAAAGGGAGCAAAATGGTTGAAGAGAAAAGGGATGTATAGAGAGAAAAGAAGATGGAATGGAACAAATGCACAAAGTGGCCTCCTAACTTTCAGTTCTTTGATCAAGTGAGAAAAAGAAAAAAAAAGTTTGCCCCTAACTCCCTTAAACCGAAACCCCCCTCTCCATCCTTTAAAATTCAAGAACCACACTCCCAACAAGCCACCACTCCTTGATTTCCTCCTAAACTTACTCCCATTCACCCATTTGAAAGGTTGACTAGCTCAACATCCCCCTTCCTCTCTTGGCCAACCGTTCAAAAAGAAAAGACCCAATCTTCTCCACTTTTCAAGGCTCCCAATCGGTCCCAACACTCCACCTTGTGATGCATGGAAGCAAAAAGAATAAATAAATAAAAAGAGAACAAAATGCCGACAGCAAGAATTGAACCTGCTCCCCCTTGCTTCCCTTGATACGTTAACTCCCCTTACACCCTAGGCGTTACCTTGCCACTCCACCACTTCCTTTCTTGTACCTTAAACCCCACATAAAATCTCTTAAGGCCTGACGCCACTAGCTCTCCCTTAAAGCCTTGAACCCAAACTTTTTACTAAGGCTCCTACCTATCCCCAAGGTTTCCCGGAGCCCCCAAACACACTCAAACAACATCCAAAGCATACTAGCACATAGAAATAAATTAAAATGCGAGACCTCTAAATCCCGGATGTTACAAGTTAGATAAAGTTGAGTATTATTCATGCTATGAATGAGAAAGTAGATATCATGATTATTGTTATTATAGTATACTGATCAATGTGATCAAGTGATACAGGTATCATGGTTACCTTACAAGTATGATAATAGTAAGTGTCATGAGACATGTAAGAATCTATATGAGTAAGTAAGCTCTTTAGCTGAAATTCATGATACCATTGTTTATGTGAAATGGCTTATATTCAACAATGATGATGCTATGAGATGTTAATGCAAACTTACTAATCTATATGCTTACGTTATGATTCTTTCTTTCTATGCAGTCCCGCCAAGCTAACTCGTGGATCATTAAAGTCGGAGATCGCAACACACTATCAACTCTTATTTTGGTATAGCCAAGTTACTTTACTAAGTATGGCATGTATAGGAAACATTCATTTTGTGGACATGTTTTAAGAAGGGCCTTTGTAAATGCTATCAAGTTTATTATTCTTTTGTATATGGCTAAGTGATTGGCCAAATTTGACTAAGCATGTATGTTTATTGAGATCAATGAAGCATGTAGTACTATTCATAAAATTGGGTTGTTATTGCATCGTTGAATTGTGTATGGATATGATCTTCATTTCAAGGTGGCTAACGGCTTGGTAAATAGCCTGTAAGTGCCCACACGGTTGGACACACGGGCGTGTGTCAAGACCGTGTTAACCCTGCACCTTAGTATTATTAATCATAATAGGCCACGGGCAAATCCCACGGCCGTGTGTGTATGCCGTGTAAGACACACGGTTTGGACATGGGCGTGTGCCCAGACCATGTTAATTTAGTCAGTATATCAAGGATTAGTACACGGTCTAAGCCCACGGGCATGTCATGGCCATGTAAAATTAGTTAGTAACCTCTCACGGTTAGGAGACATGGGCGTGTCTAAGCCGTGTAGAAATAGTCAGTAGTTCTACACGGTTTGAGGGAACAGGGATGCTTAAGGGTACACAGGCGTGTTCCAAGGCACACAGGCATGTGAACCCTTTTTTCAAAAATGAGTTATTTGATTTTAATTCCGAAAGTTTTATGACATGAGTTAAAGGCCTCGTAAGCCCTTGTTATATGTGTTGACTAAGAAAGTGAAGTTTTTAAGTTGGAACGAAATTTTATAGCTCGTAAGTACATGTTTTAGTGAGTTCAAGCATAGTAATGTCTCGTATCCAGGCCCAGTATCGGTCTTGGGTGCGGGTGTTACAGCCTCCCCACACGGGCGTGTGGCCTCAATAACTTAGAAAAAATTTTAATTTTTTGAGAATTTTCATATGTTATTGATTTAGTCCTGGCCCTATTCTAAAGCATGTTTAAGGTCTCGTTGACCTATTCTAGTGACACTTTGATGTGATTTGTCAGATAAATTTATGAATTGTCCGTAAAAGTTTCTGATTTTTCGGTAATGCCTTTTAAACCTAAACCTACGATGGTTATGGGTTAGGGGTGTTACATACATTAGTTTTATGTTATATTATGTCATGTTCAAGACATGATTTGGACTTGTTTTGAATGCTTTGACATGGTTTGTGAAGGTGTTCAAGTATTGGTGTAGGTGAAAGACAAGAAGGGTGATAAATGTGGCTTGGAAAATAGCCTATTTTTTTGTCCACACGGGAAAAGACACGAGCGTGTGTCTCAGTCTGTTTGACACATGACCTAGCACATGGGCGTGTGATCTGGCCATGTGTCCCCTACATATTTAAAATGACAAAACAGAATGCTCGAAATTTATCACACGGCCTAGCACACGGGCATGTGGCTTAGCCTTGTGACCCCTGCACCTATACACGGTCTAGCACATAGGCGTGTGACCTGACCATGTCACTCAAGTCAGAGAGTTTACACGACCTGATACATGAGCGTGTCCCTGGCTGTGTGAACCACACGGCCTGACCACACGGGTGTGTGTCTCCTGCACCTAGAAAAAAATTAATATTTTGTGAAAAATTATTTGTGTACCCGGTTTAGTCCCGACTCTTTTCTAATGCATGTTTTGGAACTTGAGGGTTCATATAAGGGACTTTATGTTTGATTTCTGACATGAATACTGTATAAAATGAAATATCTATTTATTTGATCTGTATATTTTGGTAATGCTTCGTAACCCTACGGGTTAGAGTGTTACACATTATTTCTATGGAAGACATAGAAATTCAACCTAGCTTGTCCTACGAGGAGCAACCAATAAAAATCTTAGCTCGTGAGGTGAAAGAATTGTGAAACAAATGTGTTCCACCAGTATACGTTCTGTGTAACACCTCTAACCCATATTCATCACCGGAATAGGGTTACAGAGCGTTACCAGATTTTTCAACACATTTATAGATAATTCATGTCAAATTCTATTCATTTTCTAAATATTATTCATATAATCCCTTAAATGGACCCTCGAGGCCCAAAATGAGTATTAGAATCAAATCGGGAACTCATAGAATTTTTTGAAACATTTGTAAAATTTTCTAAGATATAGGGCACACACGCCCGCGTGGTCCAATGGAAATGCCTGTGTGACCCTAGGACATGCCCATGCTGCAAGCCGTGTTCGACCCCATTTAACTATCTAACTTGTGCCACACGGCCAGCCACAGGCCCATTTTCTAGGCCGTGTAACACACACAGCTGAGACACACACCGTGTCTCTGCATGTGTGCTCAATTCTGAGCATTCTGTTGTAGGGGACACACGGCCAAACCACACGCCCATGTGCCAGGCTGTGTGTCACACAAGGTCAAGACACACACCCGTGTGTCTACCCTTGTGGACAAAATAAAGCCATTTTCTAGCTTTATTTCTCACCTTAACTTTGCCAATGACCTACACCAAAACTTTCATTCATATACCAACCAATTCAAGCATCATAATCAACTTAATTTTAACATCTAACATGATATATTATTAAATGCATTCTTGCTTTTAATCTTATCTTTTATAAGCATACTTGTTTAACCTTTCTCAACCAATCAATAATAAATAGTTATGTTATCACCATAAAATAATCTTAATATATACATGTACCAAAACATAATCATCACTAGCCATTCCAATGGCTAGGTTTACAAATATCATTTACATGCCAATATGGCCAATTTAACCTATACATGCCATTATAAGCATAATTGACTTACCGTATATACCAAAATAAACTGATGGATAGTTTGAGTGATCTCTACCAAGCTTCCAATCCAAAAAGCTTCCCATTTACTATAAAATAAGGAATTAAACTAAGTAAGCATATAATGGCTAGTAAGTTCGTATAACATGGTACTTAACTTACCATTTATTCTATTTCAAGATAAACATGTAAGGCATATTCAATCAATTTGATCTCAAGCCCTACACATATTCTTATTGCCCTTGTTAGTAATATATTCCATAATAACATCAAGAAACATATATGGGCTCAACAACAATCGATTTCCGGATATATATATTCTCCATATCACGTATTCATAAAACATGTATAAATTATATCGTTATATTACAAGTATATTTTCATAATAATTCATCTTGAGTTTTTGTATATTTCATGTCAAAACTTTGCTTATTATTCAACTGAAATATTTATAATCACATAGATAATACACTCTCGAGATGTACAAATCTATTCTCATAGATGAATGTATTCATCAAACAAATTTCCATGTTCATATATCATAACTTCATACTTTCATATTTCATATAACATCATTTTCATGAACTTCAGGATGATACATGTAAAAACCCATTTCTTTTCATGTCAGAATATTACCCGTTGAGTTATTGAAAATATCGATGGATACTTAGGAAGTACACACAAAGTGTACAAATCAGTAAATCTGATAATTCATATTCAGGAGTACCCATTAGGGCACTTATTCAGAAAGCATACTCTCCAGCCACATGTTATACAGCAGGATTATCAGTCCAGGCTAAATTTTTTTCTCTGTAACAAATGCTCTAAAACATTCAATTAGGATTACCAGTCCAAGCTAAATCTTAATTGTAACATATGCTCACGAGAGCTTGATCTAGATTACTCATCTGAGCTAAATCCAATCTGTAATATATACTCGAGAGGCTTATATCAGGATTACCCGTCCCGGCTAAATCCTATCTGTAATGATGTCATTAGGATTACTCGTCCGAGCTAAATCTCATCAGCAACAAATGCAGGACCTCATTCATTCCGGGAAATCACATTTATCCATCGAATTCCAATATTCAAATGGTATTTAACATTTTTCTCCGACATTATCAAGCATGTGATTATTTCATACATTTATAGCTTCTTGTAATTCAAATAAACACATTCCACACTCATTTCAAGCAAAAAAGTAACATTTTTTTATCATATATCATTTATCGGGCATTATCATTTATCATTTATCAGGCTTTGTCGGATATGTTTTCAATGTCATATATATATGATATTTATATAATTCACATACACAACATTTAATTCAAGCATATAAATATACACAATTTAGTTACACGAACTTACCTTGACAAATGTTCATGTACGTAAAATCTAATAATCTGACATTTTCCTCTTTTCCCTCGTCCCAGCTCCGAATTTGGTTTATCTGGATCTATATGAGTAAATTTAACATCAATTTAATAAAATTTAAACTCAATTCAGTCCAATTTACATCTTAGGCAAAATTACCATTTTGCCTTAAACTTTTAATTAATGACGATTTCGTCCCTAGGATCTAAAAATGAAATTCATGCAATTTACTTCTTATTCCAAGCCAAAACAAAATTTCAATATAAAATTTACAGCACATGTATTCTATAAAATTCTGAATTTTTCTTCAATTTACACAACTTTACAATTTAGCCCCTAAATCATGTTTTCATCAAAAATCACTTTGTAAAAGTTGTTTATCTATCATCAACCTTTCATATTCTATAATAAATTTCAAATTTTTAGCATATTCACTCATGAAATAATTTCTATACTTTGATAACTTTTCAAATTAATCCCCCAAATAGATAGATTAGACTATCCTGGTTTCAAAAATATAAAAATTACTAAAAACGGGGCTTGAATACTTACCTAATTTGGCCAAGAAAGCTTGCTTTCTCTTTCCTAGGGTTTCCATGGAATATTTGGGGAAGAAGATTATATAAAATGATTTTTATTTCTAGTTAATTATTTATCATCTTTTAATTTTATCACTTTCCAATTTAGTCCTTAGCCTTTTTCTAATTTTCCATAGATGAATCATCAAAAATATCTACTAAATTTTCATTAATGGTCTAATTACCATATAAGGACCTCCAATTTAAAGTTCTATAGCTATTAAAATGCAACTTTTGCACTTTATGCGTTTAGTCCTTTATCAAATTAAACATGTAATCGATAAAATTTCTTTACGAAAATTTCACACAATATTATTATCATACTGTAGATTATAAAATAGAATTAAAATAATTTTTCTTTCTAGGCTCGGATTTGTGGTCTCGAAACCACTATTAGATTTTATCAAAAATTTGGCTGTTATATTTTGTGTCGTAGTCATAATATTGAGGAAGTGACATGGGAGCCAGAAGAAATGATGAGATCATAGTGTCCCCATCTCTTTCCAAGTTAATTTCGGGGACGAAATTTATTTAGGGGGAGAGAATTGTAATGACCCGTTTTCAGTGGTATTAGGAGTAAAGGTTTTGGGATCACAATTTTGGCAAGTGGGTCAAAATATATTAAATATTTAGAATTTAAATGGTAATATGGATGTCATATAAAATTTTGGTGGTGAAATTTTAAGGTTCAATTAGCTAATTATGTAAAAAGGATTATAGTGTAATAGATGCGAAAGTTGCGAGTTATTAGTAATTGTGATAAATTGATGCAAAAGGAAAGCTTAAAGGATTTATTGGATAATAACACCAAACATCAATATAGTGGTTGTACATGGATTGGTTTAGTTGTAAATTGAATATGCTTAAATGGTAAAATTGTAATTAGGAAATTAGAGAAAACTTTGATAAAATAAAACTTAAGTGGTCATCTTTTCTAATGCTTTCTTCATCACCGAATAAACACCATAGGAGGGGGAAATTAAGCTTTGGTTGTTGAATGCCTTGCATGTAAGTTTTTTATACATTCATTGAGTCAAACTTGCCTTAAGTTGGGAAAACATAATCCCCCTTTATGCTCCTATGTTCCCTCTCTTTCCTTTCACTTCGTTCTTGCCTATTTGCTATGATTAAATGAACCTGGTCACAGTTAACCGAGCTTAACCCACCTCTTTATCGCCCATATCAATCATTCGTTCTCATATTCTCATTTTTTTCATTTAATCCTTTTTCATTTTCTCTCATTTTTGACAAACAACCACCATCTAAAATTCCTCCACTACGGGCTATAGCTTCACCATCTCCACAACATCGCCCAATATTATCTTCTCCTTCTCTTTTCTTTCGGACCATTGTCGCTAATGCCATTTTCTATTGGGATTCGATTTTTCCTCTCTTTCTTTCCCTTTCAATCTCTTCCATCTTCTCTAAGGATTCAATTATCCTATTTTAATTGTTTTGTGTTCAAGACTCATCGATCATATATTTTTATAGATCGTTAAATCTCTCCGCTCCTTCATCATGACTTATCAATGATCTCGTAGTATTTTTTAGTAGTGTAAGTGCATGAGGGGTGTTGGGAGCATTTCCTTCCTCTCTATTGTTTTTTCTTCTCACATTTGAATGGTGTTAAGACACATTTGTTTTTCATGTGTTAACATTTTTTTTCCTATGTTCTTTGACGGACCAAATAATGCCAATCCAAGAGATCCTTAGTGTGATAACAAAAGGATTGAATCAAAGTCTTAATTTAAGGGTAAGTAATTGGTCATAATTATTTCAATGATTAATCTTTAAGTAATAAGACACATTTGATAGATCTATAACTAAAATATGTGTTTAGTGCGATAGATTTATCTACTGGGTTTATATCCAAGCGAAACCTCTTCTACTAGGATTGTGACAATCAAATCTTCAATATAAGGTGTGGGATCTAAATCTATGATTTGAGTATAATACGCCACTTTTATTTTTAATAAAATGCTATTAAATAATTATTTGAGAGTACACTAAGTACTCAAAGCGAGCTGAAAAACTCCTCAAAAGGAAATTCCAAGTAAGTGTCCTTAAAATTATTAGTTCATGTAAACTATGATTTCTAATGTGTTGAAATATATGATGATGACATGTGTGCAAATATCATCTTTATGATATGTGATACATGGCTTCATTGATATGCGATGATCTAAATATGTGTTATATATATGTGTGTGATGAAATCCATGATTTAATATGACAATATATTAAAGCATGCTACAGTGAATAAAAAGTGAATATTATGTGATATGAAAATGTGAGCATGTTTATATGGAAATGTGTAAAATTGAGAAATATGTGACTATGGGTATGACTACCTTAGAAATGCGAAAAGTGATTATATGTGTTAAATTTGAAAATGGTCATATCACATGCATGGGGTGGGTTTTATGAAAGGTGAAAGTTATGTTGCAGTTTATCTGCAATTATGTGGTTGTTATCGGCAATCATATGGTGGCTTGTCCACAATGTGTTATGTGGCCATTAATCGACATTTGTGTGGTGGCTTGTCTACAAATGGTGTGTTATTGGATGGATGGGTTCTGGGGAACTTGATATTGGTATAGCAGAAATGGGTAGGAAATTCTTCAAACTGTGCATCGTTTCATGAGCATGTCTCGATATATTTATGTATATGCGTTAATGATAATATGATATTTCTGTGAAAATGGTTTATATATGTGGAATTGCATGTGTTTATTTGGTGTGTGAAACACATGTTATATATATTATGTATTGATCTCACATTGAGCCTTTTAAAGTTCACCCACTTTTTTTGTTTGTTTCAAATAATCCTCATTCTTAGATCATAGAGGCTTTCAGAACAATGTTTTTATGATTATGGATTTTTAAGATGATTTGAGACTTTTATGGACTTTATGATTTTTATGGATTTTATTTTGGACTTTAATTTGGGTTTGTTTTAATAACTTTTAGGGACATTATTTTAAATTGTGGACTGTGGCATGAGAATTTTTCTATTTTGGTATTTTGGGAAATATTGCATAGATTGTTTATATTGGATTTTTAAATGATCGTTAAACGTTTTAAGAAAATTATTAGTCGCTACAATTTTGTTTTAAAAACTAAGTTATAATACAAGTATTTTTAAATAAAAAGGAACAAATAATTTTATTTTTTTGTGTTTTATATACATGTTTCGAGGACAAATGAATTTTTCTTTTGGAAACATTTTGGTCATCTTCATGGACCATGTAATTACATAGATTGGGTCGTGACGTCTAGCCCTGGATTAAGGGGTTACATTTAGTGGTATCAAAGTATGGTTCAAAAAGTCAAACTATGGGTAAAATGTTTTCAAAAAACTTCATGCATTGTAAAAGGATATTTTGGGGAAAAAACATGCCACATGTTAATTTGTTAGAAAAGAAATCTGAAACTTCCCGAAGTCAAATCGAGGTAAGTGATCGTTAGATGTGAAACTATAGATTGTAAAAACTATATAAAAACATATAGACTAGGCAAACTCTAGGCCATAAAAAGGATAAATAGTGAGACAAGTGTAAATTAATCAAAGAAACCTTCGATAGAAAATGTTCAAGTGATGACGATAAAAACTTATCTCTATTGACAACATTCATAAAACGTAAAATGAGTACCGGAGAGTTAGGACTAGAGGAATGAGGGCTCATAGAGAGCCAGGTCAAGGAACCCAAGTCGACATATCCACATCTCATGTGCGAACCCTTGAGCCAACTGAAAGATGAGTATTGGTTAAAGGGTACAAAGCGAATTCTTGATGATATAGAGTTCATCCCGGAATAGAAACTTAAGGGGGCTGTGCCATTGCTGGGTGATAAGGCCTATCATTGGTGGCAAGCCATTGTGAAAGGTATCCAAGTTGATCGTTTGACGTGGAAATATTTTTTGGAGGCCTTCTTGAAGAAATATGTAGGCGCGAGGTATGTTAAGGCTAGGAGACTTGAGTTCATTGAGCTAAGGCAAGGTACATGTCAGTGGCTAATTACGAGGTGGAGTTCCTAAGGCTCAATCATTATGCTCTAGGTATGGTGGAAATGAACAAGATAACTGCGCTCGATTTGAGTTTGGGCTAAGATATAACTTGATGATGCAAGTAGTTCTACTGCAAGAGAGGTTCTTCGAAACTTTGGTAGAGAAGACTAAGATTTGTGAGGATGTCAAGCACATTGAGTGCAAACAAAAGGAGCAAGCAAGAGTTCCGGCAAAGAGAGATTTTGGCCCTAGTGGGTAGACTCAACACCCAGTTAAGTGAGTTAGAGATGATCGACCCTTCTAAAAAATTTTCGCAGCAGGAGACAGAAACCAAATTTGTGTCACTTGTTGCAAGAGGCATCCAGATGAGTGTTGGTGAGGCATGGGTGCATGCCTAAAATGTGGATAACTAAATCATAAGATTTGAGATTGTCCCCAATTGAATGAGTAGACACAAGCACCAGGTCAAAATCGTGCACTAAATCAGAGATGTGGTCAACAACCACAACAAGCTCAGGGTCAGAATAAAAGAGGTAATACGAGTCAAAAACAGTGAGCACCGGGTCAAGCTACTAATCAATTTGATGCGAGGCAACTAGTGCTTTTTTATGTGGCTAGACAACGAGAGGATTGTGATGTAGAAGATGTGATAATAGGTACCTTTACTACGAATGTTATTCCTTACTTTGCTTTGATAGATAATGGCTTTACCTATGTAACACCCCTATCCCGTAACCATCGCCGAAATGGGATTAAGAGGTGTTACCGAACATTCGGAACATTTATAATCATTTCACATTTAACTTTATCATTCACAACCATAGAGTCCCTTATATAGGTCTACGAGACCTTAAATATGCATTAGAAAGGGGTCGGGACTAAACCGAACACATACAAAAATTTTCTAAAACTTAACATTTTTCCAAGCCATAGGGGTCACACGCCCGTGTGGGTAGGCTGTGTGCGGACATGCCCGTGTGTCCAAGCCGTGGCCAAACAGGGCATATATACTGACTTGTCCACACGGCCAAAGACATGCCGGTGTGTCTCACCCGTGGACGACACTGACTTGCATCACACGGCCAGTCACACGCCCGTGTGTCTAGCCCATTTGCGAGCCAGACTTGCTTTAATTGGAAAACTTAAATGACACGGTCGAGCCACACGCCCGTGTGCTCAACCGTGTGGGCAAATATAGACCGTTTGCAAGGCCAATTTGCCACCCACACTTAGGGTCACCTACAAGCATCAAACCATATGCATTTATACCTCAAATAGCAACCAAAACATACCAATATATGTACCAATTAATCATCAATTGCACCATTTATTTCCATACTCAAATTTCAACTCAAACATGTCTATCAAAATATCAATTTCACATCCCAAATCATATAAGCTATTCATCATTCAATCCTAACCAAATCTACCATGAAACATACCATTTCCATTTTGCTAATTTATGCCATAATGATTACTCCCATAGAACACACACATACACATATAAGTCATTCTTTTCACATGTTCAAAACATATACCAAATCATCAAACTACCAAGCCAAATCACATGGCAAGGCTTATACACTACAAAACATATCATAATCCCTAGCCTATACATGCCATATACCAAATATATACAACTTCCAAAAGTACCAAAATAGATAGTCGATAGTGTAATTGTGTCACTGACGATCCTCAGATCCGAGCTAGCTTTAAATACACTGTAAAACAGAGAAAACTTCGCACAGTAAGCTTTAAAGCTTAGTAAGTTCGTAATATAATACATTTAACTCAATAATTCAAATTCATTATACAACATAAACCATCACACAGATTATTTCATAAGAATACACAATCTCATCCATAGCAACTATGCTCAGTCAACCATCCATATAACCATTTATGAAATCATCAACCATATAGGTTCTGAACATACCTTTGCCAACACTTAGTTAACGATCATTCTTACTACTTAATGCTCGATACCACATTTAGATCTTCATTACTCATTCGATTTATTCTCACACTTAGTGCCAATTTCTTAGCCGAAGCTTTAATATCATCGCACAGTTAGTGCCTTTAGTTTAAACCGAATTTAACTCACTATCGCACACACAGTGCCAATCAATGCAGTCGATACTGTTTTTATTTCGCACACGCAATGTCATTCTCTACTGTATCAATTTTATTTCGCACACTTAATGCTACATCTCTCAATCCAAATTTAACATTACCAATTCATTAACCACATAATCTTTCATTATATAGCACATAAGCATAATTTAAACAACTCGTATTATAAACGAACTTACGTTGGATGTAGAAATACCAAGACTAGTCAATTAATCGAGCACTTTGTCTTTCCCTCGATCTCGATCCAAATCTCTCCTTTCTTGATCTATATAATATTAAACTCAACTCATTCAATCACCAATTCATTCAATTTAATCCAAACACACATATTTAGGGCATTTTACAAAATAGCCCTCACATTTTCACATTTCAACATATAAGTCCTTATTTCATAAAATCATCAAATACACATAATTTCATCTTATACATGTTTTCCCGATTTTTAACCTAGCTTATACAAGCCCACATATTTCATTTATTTCACATTTAGTTCTCCAATTTTTCATTTTCACAATTTAGTCCAAATTACTCAAATTCACAAAAATTTAAATACAAACTATGTTAACCCAACTTTAAACTTTCATATTCCACCAACTAACAACACAAAGCTCACATATTCATCAATGGCACTTCCCAAAATCATAATCAATTTCTAAAATGAAAGCATGGGTTTGATAGTACACTAAGCAACGATCAAAAAAGTAGAAATTATCAAAACCGAGTTCAAAACATACCTCAATCAAGCTATATGTTAGCCGAAACCTAAAACAACATCTTCTTCTTCTTCTTCTTCTTCTTCTTCTTCTTGATATTCGGCTATGGATGATGATAATAAAAGAGAATGGATTTTATTTTATTATAAATTATTTAATAAACCATTTACCAAAATAACCTTATTATAAACATTTAAAATCCACTAACCTTAGGCATTTTTGTCCATCCAATCTATTAATGGTCTAATATCAACATAAGGACCTTTCATTTAATAAGCCATGCCAAATAAGTACTTTAACAATCAGCACACAGCTTTTTCATTTTATGTGATTAAGTCCTTTTTGCAAATTAAGAACACAATCGATAAAATTTTCACACAGAATTTTCACACAGGCTTAATTACATACTGTAAACACGAAAAAATAATATTAAAATATTTTTTTGACCTCAGATTTGTGATCTCGAAACCACTATTATGACTAAGGTCTAAACTGGGCTATTACAACTCTCCTTCTTAGGGATTTTCATCCTCGAAAATCTTACTAGTGAATAGGTTTGGATATTGCTCTCTCATAATATCTTCAGGCTCCCACGTAGCCTCTTCAACTTCGTGTTTATGCCACAACACTTTCACTAAAGAAATTTTCTTATTTCTCAACTCTTTGATCTCACGTTCCAAAATTCGAATTGGTTCTTCACTATACGATAAATCTGATTAAATCTCAACCTCAGTAGGAGCAATCACATGCGATGGATCAGATCTGTATAGTCAAAGCATCGATACGTGAAACACATTATTAATCTTTTCTAACTTAGGTAGCAACAATAATCTATAAGCAACTGGCCCAATTAATTCGATGATCTCATACGGCCCAATAAACCTCAGACTCAATTTACATTTTATACCAAAACGAAGTATTTTCTTCCACGGAGACACCTTTAAAAACACTTTATCACCAATCTTAAATTTAATATCTTTTTGCTTCAAATCTATGTAAGACTTTTGACGATCTGAAGCAGCTTTCAAACTATCACAAATCACTTTCACTTTCTGTTTAGTCTCTTTTATCAAATCAACCCCGTGAATCTTATTCTCGCTAAGCTCAGTCCAAGATAATGGAGTTCTGCATTTACACCGTAAAGAGCCTCACATGGTGCCATTTTAATGCTAGATTGAAAGCAATTATTGTATGCGAATTCAATCAACGGGAAATGCTTCTCTCACGTACTTTCAAACTCAAGAATACAACATCTCAACATATCCTCAAGAATCTAAATGATCCACCCAGATTGACCATCCGTTTGCGGATGAAATGCAGTGCAGAAATGCAGCATTGTGCCTAGAGCCTTGTAACACCCCTTACCCGTAATTCCTGCCGGAACCGGTCCTGAGGCATTACTGGATAAAAAACACATGATCGCCACTTAGGGTCATCGTGACTACTCTCTCTTAAGTCACCTCATCAACCTCATTCTCGACTTATGAGGCCTCACTCATACACACAAGGCTCTCAAGAGTATATCGAAACTTTTTTGAATCTTAAAATTTTCTCCATCTAAACAGGGACTACACACCCGTGTTAGATGGCACACGCCTGTGTGTAGACATACACACCCATGTCCACCAACTGTGCATGAAAACTCAAGCATTCTGCCAATGCCCCACGGCTAGAGCACACGCCCGTGCCTGCCACCCGTGGTGAACAGTGACTACTTCACACGGCCTTTAGTCAAGGTACACGCCCGTGTGGCTAGCTCGTGGCCTACACTACTAAATTCTACAAAAGTGACATGGCCAAGGCACACTCCTGTGACTAGCCGTGTGTCACACATGGCCTAGACACATGCTCGTTTGTCTATCCACATGAACAAGAACTAAGCTATTTGCCAAGTTCTTTTCACTCCTCAATCATACACAACATGCACTCATCCAATCCATCTATAATCAACTCATATTGAAGTACAATCCCACATGGATAACTACATCTTTTCATATAATAAAATAGCCAACAAATATGGCATTATACAAAACAAAATATCCATCTAAAGGTCAACACATCTTAGCCATTTACAACAAAATTCACTAACTTGTCTAGCCTCTATACATGCCATATACAAGATATTGATTCTCATGTACCAGAGAGTGCCAACCATTATGCATCTTTTCCAAATCTACCAAAAAAGCCAACCGGTAAGCTACTGGCTCAACTCTTTCTGTAATCTCATACGATCTTATGAATCTTGGACTCAATTTTCCCTTTTCGTCCACATCTCATGATCTTCTTTCATGGGGACACTTTCAAAAACACTTTGTCACCCACCTTAAACTCAATTTCTTTTCTTTTTAAATCCACGTACGACTTTTGTCAGTCTGAAGCAGCTTTCAGACCATCACGGATCACTTTCACTTTCTCTTCAGTTGCTTTCACTAGATCGACCCCATGGATTCGCTTCTCACCAAGCTTGGTCCAATACAAAGGAGTCTGACACTTACGACCATACAAGGCCTCATACGGAGCCATCCGTATACTCGACTGATAATTGTTGTTGTAGGCAAACTCAACCAAAGGTAGATATCTTTCCCAACTACCTTCAAATTCTAACACAAAACATCGAAGCATATATTCAAGAACTTGAATCACTCTTTCAGACTGACCATCATTTTGAGGATGGAACGCAATACTGAAATTAATCTCGTACCCATGGCTTCTTGCAACTTCTTCCAAAACCTCGAAGTAAACCTCGAATCTCTATCCGATATTATAGACACATGCATACCATGTAATCCCACTATCTCAGCCACAATCAATCCGGCTATCTTATCCAGTGAGTAATCAACACGTACTGGAATAAAATGAGCCGACTTCATCAATTTGTCCACAACAACCAACACAGCATCTTTCTTTTTCAGAGTCAAAGGTAACCCCGTCAAAAAATCCATGGTAACTCGATCCATTTCCATTAGTGTACCATCACTGGCTGAAGCAATCCCGAAGGTACTTGATGCTCAGCTTTCACTTGATGACAAATCAGATATTTTGCCACAGACTCTGAAATGCCTCTTCTCATACCCGGCCACCTATAAAACTTTCTCAAGTCATTATACATTTCATACTACCTGGGTGTACAAACAAATAACCACTATGTGCCTCAAGCAAAACCTTTCGGATTAACTCTTCATCTCTTCGTACACAAATTCTATCATGATACAACAAACAATCATTCGAGCCCACTCGAAAATTAGAATCACTTCCTGATCCCCATTTAACTCTCTTAGCTTGCATCTCACTATCATTTCTTTGAGCCTCACATAACTGTTGAACAAATAGTGGCTTCGCTCTTAACTCTGCCAAAATAGCACCATCATCAGACAATGCTAAACTCGTGCTCTAAACTCTTAAAGCACATAAGGATTTCCTACTCAGGCCCTCCACAACAACATTTGTTAAGCCTAACAAACTCGCGCTCATATTCTGCTACTGACATTCTTCCTTGCTTCAACTCAAGGAACTCCTTCCTTTTCTGATCAGTAAATCGTTGGCTTATATACTTCTTCCGAAACTCTTCCAGAAAGAAGTCCCACGTCACCCGCTCTTTCGGGACCACTGACGTCAATGTCTTCCACCAATGATATGCCGAATCCCTTAGCAAAGATACGGCACACTTCAGGTTCTCTTCAGGTGTACATGAGAGTTAATCGAATACTCTCACTGAGTTCTTCAACTAGAACTCTGCTCTCTCAGGGTCATCATCTACCTTAGCTCTAAACTCCTTAGCCCCGTGTTTCCTAATCTTATCTACCGGGGTTTCGATATCCTCACTATATTTATACCTTAAGGAGCCACTAGAATTGGCTGAGGTATAGGAAGAGGTAGAGGAGGTTGAGCATTAGAGTTCGCTCGAACATAGTCCGAGTACCAATTCTCATCATCTAGAGAAAGTCTTCCCGAGCCTCTTCTCCTTGACCCCTAGTCTCAGGTCCACTCAGCACAAGCGTGGTCCCTTACGCAGGAGCCAGCGCATTACTAACTACTTCATCAGCAGTCGATGGATCAAAATCCATATACTATATCAAACGAAATTTAAAATCATCAGAAACCACCACACTATCTTTGTACACTTATGGTATGTATAGCTAGACTGTTACACCCACTATGGTAGTCCTAGGATCGACTAAACCATAGCTCTGATATCGCTAAATGTAATACCTCTTACCGTAATTGAAACACCCTAAACCCGACCCAAAAAGCCTAACCGGATTTGGTATGTTCCTCGAGTAAAACTTCGGTGGAAATAACGTTTGTTCAAGAAAACTTGATGATTTTAAGTAAAACGGATTAACTTAAAGATCGAGTTGGGCTTAGTTGAAAAATAGAATTGTATATTCTTAAAACATATATATATATATATATTACTGACAAAAACCTTTTTAAAATTATTTATCGAAAACCATTTAGTTATTTAATTGATAATTATTCATGGCGTAATTTAAAATAAATCCAAACACAAAATTAAAAATAGTTTATAGTGGCCTTATTACATAAAAATTGGCAAATCCATAATAAAGTCTAAGTAATAAAATTTAAAAATTAATAAGTTTAAGTTGGAAAATCTCCACAATACTTGATACGAGCAATCGCCACCTCGAAATCCCTCGCCTAGATCCATCGCTTTACGAGTCATCTGAAAAGTTATCCCATAAAATGGGTGAGTTATAAACTCAATGTATAACACATACACTAAAAAGCCCATTTTATCAAATGCTTTTAATCTCAAAATTTCACATATGGCCATAGGCCCATTTAACTCATATTTAGCCCAAAGGCCCATTTAGCTTAAATTTAGCCCAAAGGCCCATTTAGCTTATATTTAGCCCAAAGGCCCATTTCATAGCAAAAAAATAATAATCATTCAATATTACATGGTTATGTTCATGAAATGAAATGCAAGCCCTACCCAACCTAAATATCCATCCGCTACACACCCCGTATCAACCAAAGACACCGTGGGATTACTAAATCGACCCTCCATCCGCTACACACTATCGGAAGCGATTCTTTGCGGTCACATCGCTTTTATTGTGGCAAAGCCACCAAAACAGATGTGACCAAGTCACCGACCAAGTCCAAATTTCAAATCGTGACCAAGTCACCAGATTCACATACGTGACCAAGTCACCGGAGTCAAATATGTGACCAAGTCACCGGAGTCAAATATACGTGACCAAGTCACCAAATTCACATATGTGACCGAAGTCACCGAAATGTGGTAAAACCACCGAATACTTCCTCCTTTATCAAATATACCCATATGCCCATGCACATACATATCAAATCGATTTTCATGTTATTTACCCCACAAATCATAATATAGTCATGCTTATTTCATATTGATGCATATAGCAAAATAAACAAAATATTGGGGTAAACATACCTGAATATTGTATACCACTTAATGGTATCCAAAAGCACAATCATACACATAGTCATATAGTCACAATTAAATATATGTAAATCTTATGAGATTTTTAATGTAAGGTTACACACCTAGTGACAGTGAGAACAATACCCTCTTGCTCGTCAACACCTAATTGATTGACACATTTGGTTAGTATAAACTTTTGTTAACAATATTACACTTATTGACGATGGATCTAAATCCTTACCCTCGAATTCACGAATGACGAGTTATTTGTGGTTTTCTCCACTAGATGGATCAAAACCACGATATTCCACCAACGTAAAGTGGTTCGGTTATACGCTTTTACTTGAATAACCGATCCTCGTTAGTAGAGGGTCCACAACCCGGTGGAAAGTCTCTAACCGCCGATACAGCCCTTCGTTTGTAGTTCGATGGTAAAGGAATACCTCCTCTCTTCCAAACACTCCGTACGGCTCTTTTCTTACCTATCTTGATGATCTTAGATCGTCCCTTAAAAATAACGTAGATTAGTGATCCATCTAAAGAAATTGATATGATCTAAATTAATAACCTTACCTTGATGATTTCGAATGGTCACTTAAAGGTTGTCTTCAACAAAGATCTTTGAAAAATCTTTTCAAATGAATTGGCCTAGGAGAGAAAATAAAAGATCATGATTTTAAGTTTGCTAAAGTAAAAAGGAATGATGAAAATAATTGATAAAATCTTACTTTGAGTTCTTCAAGGTTCGGCTTTGAATAAGAAGAAAAGAATATGATGATTCTACTTAACAAAAGAGAAGAGAAATGGTGGTTTCAATATGATGGTTTTGGTTTTGAGGAAAGAAGAAAGAGAATGAAAAGAGAAGGAAAAGAGAAGGAAGAAAAGAGAAGAGGAGAAGAATATGGTGATGGTGATTTCTCAAATGAAAAGAAGTGTGTTTAGGAGTCTTTGCACATTCACCAAGGAGGAAGAAATGAAGAAATTGGCTCTTTGAACTTTGTAGTTTGGTTTCAAAAGAAAGATGGGAGAAAGAAAATTGTATTTGGTTCAAACACAATTGAGGCTAAATCAAAAGCAAAAGTGTACCAAAGTGCCTAAGGTACATTCGGCCAAAGTGGGAGTTTTTGGAGAAAATCGGTCAAAAAGAAGAAAGCCAAAACAAAAAGAAAGTTTTTACCTAAACTAAATGACAAATTCGGCTAGAAGAGAAACTATTGGAGAAATGAGAAAAGATGGACAAACAAAAAAAAATGCAAGACTTTTGGCCAACTTTTCCCCCCTAATGGCAAAGCAAAAAATCGGCCAAATCAATGCCAACATAATCCCCTTTTTCCTCCTTGTTTCTTCCCCATCAACTCTTGATTTGCTATCAACAATAAACCACTCCCTTTAGCCCTTCATGCCGTCTAGGTTCATGGTCAATTGACCATGAACACACTCCCAAAACCTTGCCCCATATCATGTCTTTTGTCCCCCTCATCTTATCATCAACTTATGATTCCATGCCATAAGTTCCTAGCTTCCTTTTTCACATGGTCAAATAGCCAAAATGAATGAATGCTCATCCACTCTAGAACTTTCTTGGCCGACACTTATAGGGAAGAAAACAAAAAATTAAAATCCTCCCTAATGCTAGCTAGGAGATTCAACATCACACCCAAGCACACATCCATGCATCTTAACCACCTTGCCAATTACTTAATTCATGCTAAAACTTCTTATCATTAATTCTTAAGGCCTAATTTGCTTAGCTCTCTCTTAATTAATAGAAATTAAAAGTTTCACTAAGCATTCACTTAATTAATGAAGCTAAAATAACTTCCAAAATACACTTAATAATAATTAAGCATGCAACATCATTCAATTAAGTGAAATGCATAGCCCCTAATTATCAGGATGTTACAGTTCTACCCCCCTTAAAATAATTTCGTCCTCGAAATTACAGGCCGGAATAAGTGAGGGTATTATCGTCGCATCGCTTCCTCCGATTCCCACGAAGCTTCTTCCGATCCATGATTACGCCATAATACCTTAACGAGAGGAACCGATTTTCTCCGTAAAACCTTTACATCTCGCTCGAATTTGAATTGGCTCTCTTCATATGACAAATCGATCTTAATTCCACCTCCTCAACTGGCACTACATGAGATGGATACGACCGATAACGGCGTAACATTGAAACATGGAACACATCATGCATTTGCTTCAGTTCCGAAGGCAAATCTAACTGATATGCCACAGATCCGACCCGCTTCACAATCCGATAAGGTCCAATGAACCTGGGACTTAGCTTCCCTTTGCGTCCAAATCTCATTACCTTTTTCCAAGTTGAAACCTTTAGGAAAACTTGGTCTCCCACTGCATACTCTATTTCTTTCCGCTTTAGATCTGCGTACGATTTTTGTCTGTCAGATGCTTCCTTTAACCGAGCCCGGATTACCTTAACCTTTTCTTCAGATTCAGCCACATATAACTTCACCAATTTCTGCAAAGAGTAATCAATCCGAACTGGGATAAAATGTGCAGATTTCGTCAATCGGTCCACTATTACCCATACAGAGTCTTTCTTAGTAGGCGTAAGATGAAGCCCACTAACAAAGTCCATGGTGATTCTCTCCCACTTCCACTGCGGAATTTTAATCGGTTGAAGCAATCCCGATGGTACTTGATGTTCAGCCTTGACTTGCTGACACGTCAAGCACTTTTCTACAAACTTCAGAACTTCTCGCTTAAGACCGAGCAACAAAACCGATCTCGCAAGTCTCGATATAACTTACTTCCTCCGGGATGCATAGCATAGGGGCTACCATGCGATTCTGAAGTATCTTTGCCTCAACTCCGATCCTTTGGCATACGGACTTTACCTTTAAAACACAATACCCCGTCACCTTGTAATACCAAAATCTTCCAATTTCCCACTCTGCACTGTCAAGCTTTTCACTCGGATCTTCATCTACTAACCGCCTCTCTTTCACTTGACTTAACCATGTCGGCAATCAAGTTACATCAATAAGCTTCCACATCGTAAAGACTAAGGTGTGCAAACATTGCCCTCAAATCGACACCACTTTTCGACTTAGGCGTCGCCACCACATTTGCCTTGCGGGTGGTACTCGATGGAACGATCGTAGTCTTTCAATAACTCTATCCACCTTCACGCCTCAAATTCAGGTTCTTTTCGAGTCGGTAGATATTTCAGACTCTTGTGGTCCGTGTATATCACTGACTTCTCCCCGTATAAGTAATGTCTCCAAACCTTAAGAGCAAAGACTACAGCTGCCAACTCCAAGTCATGCGTCGGGTAATTAACCTCGTGCGGTCTCAACTGCCGAGACGCATACGCAACTACCTTTCCGCCTTGCATCAGAACACATCCTAACCCCGTGTGAGAAGCATCACAATACACGACAAAATCCTTTCCTGCCTCAGGTTGAATCAAAATCGGAGCTTCAGTCAAAACTTTCTTGAGCTTCTCAAAACTCTCTTGCTACTTATCAGCCCACACGAAAGGTACTTCCTTTCTCAACAATTTCGTTAAAGGTGCAGCTATCGATGAAAATCCTTCGACAAATCTTCTGTAGTATCCGGCTAAACCCAAGAAACTATGAACCTCAGTTACGGACTTAGGTGGTTTCCAATCTAGCACAGCCTCAATCTTCCGAGGATCCACCCTTATCCCTTCTACAGATACCACATGGCCTAAAAATGCAACTTCTTTCAGCCAAAATTCACACTTACTGAATTTGGCGTACAGTTTCTTCTCCCTTAAAACTTGTAACACAATCCGGAGATGCTCATCATGTTCTACTTCAGACTTAGAATACACCAAGATGTCGTCTATGAATACCACGACGAATTGATCCAAGTAGGGCTGGAAAATTCGGTTCATCATATCCATGAACGCATTGGGGCATTAAATCAATCCGAATGGCATTACCAAAAATTCATAATGCCCATATCTAGTTCTAAAGTCATCTTATGGATATCCGCTTCTTTCACTTTAAGTGATGATACCCCAACCTTAGATCAATCTTTGAGAATACCGCAGCTCCCTTAAGCTGATCGAACAAGTCATCGATCCTTGGCAACCGATACTTATTCTTGATGGTCAGCTTATTTAACTGCCGGGAATCTATACACATCCTCATCGATCCGTCCTTCTTCTTCACAAATAGGACCGGTGCTCCCCATGGAGACACACTAGGTCGAATGAATCCACGATCAAGCAACTCCTGAATCTAAGCCTTAAGCTCAACCAATTTCTTCGGTGCCATTCTATATGGAGCAATAGAAACTGGCGTCGTTCCAGGCAATAAGTCTATCCCGAATTCTACCTCACGATCCGGAGGCAAACCTGGAAGTTCTTCAGGAAAAACATCTACAAATTCCTTTACTGTCCTAACTTCATTAGCAGTTGTCTCCTTAGCCTCCAAAGCATTCACTAATATCAGGAAGGCTTCACATCCCTTTCTAACCATCTTTTCTGCCTTAAAAGCGGATACTACATTAGATAAGTAGTTCCGTCTCTCACCCATCACTACAACTTCCTTGTCATCAAAAGTTCTTAAGGACATTCTCTTAGCAGCACAATCCACATTTGCACGATACTTCACAAGCCAGTCCATGCCTAAGATAAGGTCGAATTCTCCGAATGGCAACTCCATTAAATCAGCTGGAAACTGTATCCCTTGAACTTCTAAAGGCACTTCCTTAAAAAGTTTGTCTACAACTACATGCATCATTCTAAAGGCCTAAATACAGTCATCTTCCTAGGTACGATTTGAAGTCACATGCAAAGTCCCGAGATACTTCACTAGCGATATAGGAATGAGTTGACCCTATATCTATTAAAGCAATAAAGGCAACCCGAAATCGAAGCATGCGTGATAACATCAAAAGGCCATCGTTGTCTTTTTGCGACGAAGCGCATACACCAAACACGGTTGTCTCGCCTCGAGCTACCACGCCTCTTGCACGAAGTTCCGCGTCCTCTACCGGAACCATTGCCCCTTCCATTTGGGCCACGACCTCTTATCTGCTGCTGTCCACCTCTGTCAGCCTGATTAGCACCCTGACTTGCTGGACGGTTCTTCTCCGAATTCATCGGGCAATCTTTGATCATATGATCCTTCGAACCGCACTTGAAACATCCGTCGGTCATTTTCCAACATTCTCCTGAGTGCATTTTCCCACATTGAGAACAAGTACGATTTTGTCCACCGTAGTAGTCTGTTGATTTTGCGGACCATCACTTCTTGATTTCTTCGAAAATTCGAGACGACCACGAGGACCCAAAGCTTCTCTTATTCTTTCTCCGGCCTCTGTCCGGTTACGTCTCTCGATTCGTTTAGCCTCTTGACAATTCTTGCCCTTTCCACTAAGATTGCAAAATCTCTTTCACGGTGTGGTGCAATCATCACTTTCGCAATTCATCTCTAAGTCCATCTTCAAATCGATACACTGTTCATATTAGTAGCCACTATCCTCCGCATAACGGCTAAGTCACAAAAATTCGCTTCATATTCACTATCGACTTGTTTCCTTGTACTAGATTGAAATGTCTTCCTTTGGGAGTCGATGTAGTGGCTCCAACATATTTTCCTTGAATTTAATCTTAAAATTCCCCAACCAGGATGATCCATAGGGTACTCTCCTTGATAGTGAGCCACCATCGCTAGGCTTCATCACGAAGAAGTGAAATAGCACCTTTCAATTTCTCTTCATCGGTCACGGTCTATATCGTCCATGATCCTCTCATTGCCTCCAACCAATATTCAGCTACATTTGGAGCTACTCAGATACTCCTCCGAAAACCTCGGCTCCATTCGATCTTAGTCTCTCGACTCTCGACTTTTGAGACCCATTTCGAACTAGCTTCGCTACTCGTTCCAAAACTCGCAAAGACGACTTGTGATACTGCGTCACCACCTTCATTTTGTTCTTGAAAGTCCCCAACAGCCGGTGGCGGAGCTTCATTCTCAGAACCTTGACCGGATCGAATCGGTTTCAAACGATCATCCTTCCTCTTCCATGTCCACGACGACCTCGTCCCCTAGAGCTTATGTATACTACGATCTTATCTGCTTTTCTGAAAAGTCTTATGTATTAGAATCTTTTCACTTCTTATTAAAAGAAAGTCTTATGAAACAGATATTCAATGGTTTCGTAGTAGCACACATACACCTAGGGTCCATGTCTCTAAAGTATAGTTTAAGTTTAAACTATCATACATATCACATATCGATAAAGTACATACACGATGGATCCGGCCGAGAACTCGAGTGCCATGCTCTTATAAAATCATTTAACTTAAGAAAACTTTCAAAAAAATCATTTGGGCCAACTTTTGAAAACGTTGTAGGCTTCAAACCCAAGGCCGAGAGTTTAAAACGGGCTCGATACCAAGTGAAACACCCCAAACCCGCCCAAAAAGCCTAATCGATTTGGTATGTTCCTCGAGTAAAACTTGGTGGAAATAACGTTTGTTCAAGAAAACTTGATGATTTTAAGTAAAATGGATTAACTTAAAGATCGAGTTGGGCTTAGTTGAAAATAGAATTGTATATTCTTAAAACATATATATATATTCTTGACAAAAACCTTTTAAAATTATTTATCAAAAACCATTTAGTTATTTAATTGACAATTATTCATGGCGAATTTAAAATAAATCCAAACACAAAATTAAAAATAGTTTATAGTGGCCTTATTACATAAAAATTGGCAAATCCATAATAAAGTCTAAGTAATAAAATTTAAAAATTAATAAGTTTAAGTTGGAAAATCTCCACAATACTTGATACGAGCACCGCCACCTCGAAATCCTCACGCCTAGATCCATCGCACTCTGAGTCATCTCAAAAGTTATCCCATAAAAATGGGTGAGTTATAAACTCAATGTATAACACATACACTAAAAAGCCCATTTTATCAAATGCTTTTAATCTCAAAATTTCACATATGGCCATAGGCCCATTTAACTCATATTTAGCCCAAAGGCCCATTTAGCTTAAATTTAGCCCAAAGGCCCATTTAGCTTATATTTAGCCCAAAGGCCCATTTCATAGCAAAAAAATAATAATCATTCAATATTACATGGTTATGTTCATGAAATGAAATGCAAGCCCACCAACCTAAATATCCATCCGCTACACACCCCCGTACCAACCAAAGACACCGTGGGGATTACTAAATCGACCTCCATCGGCTACACACCATCGAAGGCGATTCTTTGCGGTCAACATGCACATCGCCCTTATTGTGGCAAAGCCACCAAAACAGATGTGACCAAAGTCACCTGACCGAAGTCCAAATTTCAAATACGTGACCGAAGTCACCAGATTCACATACGTGACCGAAGTCATCGGAGTCAAATATGTGACCGAAGTCATCGGAGTCAAATATATGTGACCGAAGTTACCAAATTCACATATGTGACCGAAGTCACCAGAAATGTGGTAAAACCACCAGAATACTTCCTCCTTTATCAAATATACCCATATGCCCATGCACATACATATCAAAACAGATTTTCATGTTATTTACCCCACAAATCATAATATAGTCATGCTTATTTCATATTGATGCATATAGCAAAATAAACAAAATATTGGGGTAAACATACCTGAATATCGTATACCACTAAATGGTATCCAAAAGCACAATCATACACATAGCCATATAGTCACAATTAAATATATGTAAATCTTATGAGATTTTTAATGTAAGGTTACACACCTAGTGACAGTGAGAACAATACCCTCTTGCTCGTCAACACCTAATTGATTGACACATTTGGTTAGTATAAACTTTTGTTAACAATATTACACTTATTGACGATGGATCTAAATCCTTACCCTCTGATTCACGAATGACGTTATTTGTGGTTTTCTCCACTAGATGGATCAAAACCACTGATATTCCACCAACGTAAAGTGGTTCGGTTATACGCCTACTTGAATAACCGATCCTCGTTAGCGAGGGTCCACAACCCGTGGAAAGTCTCTAACTACCGACATACCCTTCGTTTGTAGTTCGATGGTAAAGGAATACCTCTCTCTTCCAAACACTCCAAATGCGGCTCTTTTCTTACCCATCTTGATGATCTTAGATCGTCCCTTAAAAATAACGTAGATTAGTGATCCATCTAAAGAAATTGATATGATCTAAATTAATAACCTTACCTTGATGATTTCGAATGGTCACTTAAAGGTTGTCTTCAACAAAGATCTTTGAAAAATCTTTTCAAATGAATCGACCTAGGAGAGAAAATAAAAGATCATGATTTTAAGTTTGCTAAAGTAAAAGGAATGATGAAAATAATTGATAAAATCTTACTTTGAGTTCTTCAAGGTTGGCTTTGAATAAGAAGAAAAGAATATGATGATTCGGCCTTAACAAAAGAGAAGAGAAATGGTGGTTTCAATATGACGGTTTGGTTTTGAGGGAAAGAAGAAAGAGAATGAAAGAGAAGGAAAAGAGAAGGAAGAAAGAGAAAGAGGAGAAGAATATGGTGATGGTGATTTCTCAAATGAAAAGAAGTGTGTTTAGGAGTCTTTGCACATTCGGCCAAGGAGGAAGAAATAAAGAAATTGGCTCTTTGAACTTTGTAGTTTGGTTTCAAAAGAAAGATGGGAGAAAGAAAATTGTATTTGGTTCAAACACAATTGAGGCTAAATCAAAAGCAAAAGTGTACCAAAGTGCCTAAGGTACATTCGGCCAAAGTGGGAGTTTTGGAGAAAATTGGTCAAAAGAAGAAAGCCAAAACAAAAGAAAGTTTTTACCTAAACTCAATGACAAATTAATTAGAAGAGAAACTATTGGAGAAATGAGAAAAGATGGACAAACAAAAAAATGCGAGACTTTTGGCCAACTTTTCCCCTAATGGCAAAGCAAAAAATCGGCCAAATCAATGCCAACATAATCCCTTTTTCCTCCTTGTTTCTTCCCCATCAACTCTTGATTTGCTATCAACAATAAACCACTCCTTTAGCCCTTCATGTTGTCTAGGTTCATGGTCAATTGACCATGAACACACTCCCAAAACCTTGCCCCATATCATGCCTTTTGTCCCCTCATCTTATCATCAACTTATGATTCCATGCCATAAGTTCCTAGCTTCCTTTTTCACATGGTCAAATAGCCAAAATGAATGAATGCTCATCCACTCTAGAACTTTCTTGGCCGACACTTATAGGGAAGAAAACAAAAAAATTAAAATCCTCCCTAATGCTAGCTAGGAGATTCGAACATCACACCCCAAGCACACATCCATGCATCTTAACCACCTTGCCAATTACTTAATTCATGCTAAAACTTCTTATCATTAATTCTTAAGGCCTAATTTGCTTAGCTCTCTCTTAATTAATAGAAATTAAAAGTTTCACTAAGCATTCACTTAATTAATGAAGCTCAAATAACTTCCAAAATACACTTAATAATAATTAAGCATGCAACATCATTCAATTAAGTGAAATGCATAGCCCCTAATTATCAGGATGTTACAGTAATTCTCACCGAAACTGAGCCTGAGGCATTACTGGATAAAAAACACATGATAGCTACTTAGACTCATCGTGACTACTCTTTCTTAAGTCACCTCATCAAACTCATTCTCTACTTATTGGGCCTCGCTCATACACACGAGGCTCTTGAGACTATATCGAAACTTTTTCGAATCTTAAAATTTTATCCATCTAAACAGTGACTACATACCCGTGTTAGATGGCATACGCCCGATGTGACACACACGCACATGTCTACCAATCGTGCATGAAAACTCAAGCATTCTACCAATGCCCCACGGATAGAGCACACGCTTGTGCCCACCACCCATGGTGAACACTGACTACTTCACACGGCCTTTAGTCTAGGCACACGCCCGTGTGGCTATCCCGTGGCTTACACTATTCAATTCTACCAAAGTGACATGGCCAAGGTACACTCCTGTGGACTGGCCGTGTGTCATAGATGGCCTAAACACATGCCTGTGTGTCTATCCACATGAACAAGAACTAAGCTATTTGCCAAGCTCTTTTAACTCCTAAATCATACACAACATGCACTCATCCAATCCATCTATAATCAACTTATATTGAAGTACAATCTCACATGGATAACTACATCTTTTCATATAATAAAATAGCCAAAAACTATGGCATTATACAAAATAGATTATCCATTTAAAGGCCAACACATCTTAGCCATTTACAACAAAATTCTATAACTTTTCTAGCCTCTATACATGCCATATACAAAACATTGAGTCTCATGTACCAGAGTGTGCTGATAGTGTGGGCGATCCTCTAATTGATTCACGTATCTCAATTCAACTCTTTTGCTCTATATGACAAGGGAAAAGAAAAGGAATAAGCTTTGAGCTTAGTAAGTCTACACATAAACATTTAAGCATTCTAGTATAAGCTAAACAAAAATTAGCATTATACTACCAAATAAATTGACATCCACAACTATGCTTACTCTTTCTATTCCTTACCACATTTCCAACATATCATGAGTTACATACTCACAATCATCGACATGCACCCTTGCACTCAATACCACATTTACTCAAAAGTACAACACATCATTTTATCACACTAATACATCCACACAGCTCAATTACTCGGTGGTTTCGCACTCAGCCCACCACAATTAGATAATAAGGTAGTATCGTACATAGCCTACCAATAGGAAATCATAGTGGTTTCGCACATAGCCCACTAAATAATATACTTAACTATGGTATCGTACACAACCCATCGTTGATAAGTATTAAGGTGGTATCGCACTTATCCCACCATCAAATATTATCACTACACATCCACATATCTACTTACTCATTTATTCATTCATGATATCTACCACATTCATTCTCATTCATGCAACACACTAGCTAGCATTAAGAATGTATAAGTATAACCGTATTGATTACGCATAAACTTACCTCGGCATTCAAAAGTATAGAGATGTGCAATTTAGTTCACTACCTTGCTCTTGCCTCGGTTTTGATCTGGGCTTCATCTTTCTTGATCCATCCGGGCTTCGTCTTTCTTGATCTATAATGATAAATCAAATCATTCAACATACACATTGACTAAATTGACCCTTATCTCATACTTTAGCAAAATTACTATTTTTCCCATAATCTTTCTTATATTTATACTTTTTCCCCAAGGCTCGTAAAGTGATTTTCATTCAACTTTCTAGACTTTCATGCTTAGCCGAACCATTTACTCAACTAAAGCAATCATCAATTCTCACTGAATCACACAAGTATGACCAAACTCGAGACTTTCACAAACAAGTCCCTACATGCATTTTTCATGGAAATCACTTAGCAAAAGATGTTTCTACTACATCAAGCTTTCACATTCTTCCATAAAACATCAAAATACATGCATGTCATACATGGGTACATTTTTGAAAATCTATCTTAGCACAACATATAGTTAAAAATAGCATTCTCATGTTACTAGGACTTCAAAAATACTAAAAATATCAAAAACGGGGCTTGGATGCACTTACTAGCAAGCTTGAAAAGTTGAAGAGCCCTAACAATGGCTTCTTGAAAATTTCAACTGCCTTGGAGAAGAAGATAATGAAATTCTATCATCTTTTCCCATTTTAATCATTTAATTTCAAAATAACCAAAATGCCCTTTTTGACAAACTTTCTATTTTAACTCATCCATGCCATTTTTTTCCAAAAATTAGAAATTGGGAAAATTGCTCTTTAAGGACCTCTAATTGATATTCTGAAGCTATTTCATACAAATAACTTCTAGAATCTCACATTTTCCAATTTTTGCAATTTAGACTTTTTGGACAATTCAATCGTAATTTCAAAAAATTGTTTCATGAAACTTTCACACTAACATGCAAACATGGCATAAACCTCAAAAACCTATACATATAACTCAGATTTGTGGTCTCACACCCCTATTCTGACTAGGCCCTAGATCAGAATGTTACAAGCCTCTTGTAATTTCTTCCAAAACTGCAAGGTAAATCTCGGATCTATGTTAGACACAATGGATAATGGTACCCCATGCAGTCTCATAATCTCAGAAATATACAATTCAACTAACTTATCAAGTGAATAATATGTTTTCACCGGAACAAAATGAGCTGATTTCATCAATCTGACAACTATCACCCAAATTGCATATTTCTTTCTCGGAGATAAAGGCAATCCCGACGTAAATTCCATCATGATTCTCTCCCATTTCCACTCAGGAATCATTATCAGTTGTAGCAAGTCGGATGGAACCTGATGTTCACCTTTAACTTGCTGAAAAACTAAACATCTCGAAACAAACTCTGAGATATCTCGTTTCATACCATGCCACCAACAAAACTATTTCAGATCATTATACATTTTTGTACTTCCCAGATGAACAGGCAAACAACTATTATGAGCTTCATTCAAAATCAACTGAATCAATTCTAAATTTCTCAAAATACAAAATCGATCTCAAAATCTCAAAAAATCATCATTATCAACTCAAAATTCTAAATCACAATTCAAACCACATTGATCTCGGTTTTCCATCATTTCAGCATCACTTTTCTGAGCATCACAAATCTGAAGTATAAACATTGGCCTCACTTTCAACTCAGCCAAAACCGGACCATCATTACACAGATCTATTTGAGTACTTATTGTTTGCAAACCAAATAAAGACTTTTGACTCAAAGCATCAGCAACACCATTAGCTTTACCTGGATGATAATCAATCACTAATTCATAGTCTTTTAGTAATTCTAACCATCTCCGTTGTCTCAAATTCAATTCTTTCTGAGTCGTCAGATATTTCAAGCTTTTGTGATCTGTATAAATATGACACTTCTCACCAAATAAGTAGCGACGCCAAATCTTCAATGCAAATACAATCACGGCTAATTCAAGATCGTGCGTCGGGTAGTTCATTTCATGTGGCTTTAATTGTCTCGAAGCATAAGCTATAACTTTGCCCTCTTGCATCAACACACGGCCCAAACTATTCAACATTGCATCATTGTAAACTATAAGTTCTTTACCCGATTCAGATTGGACTAACACTGGTGCCTCTATCAACAATGCTTTCAACTATTCAAAACACTGCTGACACTTTTCTGACCATTCAAATTTAACATCTTTCTATGGAAATTTCGTCAACAGAGTCACAATCATCAAGAATCCTTTCACAAACTGTCTATAATATCCTATTAGTCCTAGAAAACTATGGACTTCAGACACATTTCTCGGAGGCTTCCACTTTAAAATTGTTGAAATCTTGCTCGGATAAACTCGTATTCCTGCAGCTGATACAATATGTCCCAGAAAATCAACCTCATGCAACAAGAACTCACATTTGCTAAACTTTGCATACAATTTCTTTTCACGCAGAGTATGTAACACGATTCTCAAATGCTCGGCATGTTGCGTCTCATCACAAGAATAAATTAGATGTCATCAATAAACATAACTACAAATCGATCCAAATACGGTCAAAATATCCGGTTCATCAAATCCATAAACATTACAGGTGCATTCGTTAGTCCAAAAGGCATTACTAAAAATTCATAATGTCCATACCTTGTTCTAAAGGTAGTTTTCGGAACATTTGATTCTTTAACTTGTAGTTGATAGTAACCCGATCTCAAGTCTATTTTTGAAAACACTGTAGATCATTTTAACTGATCAAACAAATCATCGATTCACGGTAAAGGATATTTATTCTTTATCGTCACTTTGTTCAACTATCGGTAGTCAATACACATCCTCATAGTACCATCTTTATTTTTTACAAACAACACAGGACCACCTAAGGGGAAGAAACTTAGTCGTACAAATCCTCTATTTGTCAACTCTTGCAACTGAGAGTTCAACTCTTTTAATTCTGTCAGTGCCATTCTATACAGAGCTATTGATGTAGGAGTCGTTCTCGGTACTAAGTCAATACCAAACTCAACTTCTCGTATCAGAGGTAATCCCGGTAATTCTTCAGGAAATACATCTGGGAACTCGCAAACTACAGGCACAAATTCAACTTTCTTTTCTATCATTTTTGTATCTATCACATACGCAAGATAAGCTTCGCAACCCTTTTTCACATAATTCAAAGCCTTCATCGATGATATAACAGCAGGTAGCCCATTCAAATCACTAGATTCAATGCAAATTATCTCACCATTCTGACTTCTCAAATCAATACTCTTCCGTTTATAATTCACAATAGCATGACGCAAGGTTAGCCAATCCATACCAAAATTTCTATCAAATTCATCAAAGGGTAGCAACATTAGATTAGCCGAAAAACAATTATCCTGATACATCAACGAACAATTCTTGCATACTTTATCAACCAAGACACACTTGCCTAAGGGGTTCAATACTCTAATTACAAATTCAGTAGACTCAACAGGAAGAGTCTTACTAGATACTAGATTCACAAACACATATGAATAAGTAGATCCTGGATCTATCAATGCAATCACATCAGTATCAAATAGAGTAAAAGTACTAGTTATGACGTTTGGAGATGTCGCTTCTTCACGAGCGTGAATAGCATAGGCTCGGGCAGGTGCTTTCGCCTCGGATCTCACAACTGTATTGGTTGTCCCCCTCTGACTTCTACTCATATTTCTGGTGTTTCTAGGTGGTCTACCCCTAGCCATCGTATTACACGGCCTCTCACTCTGAACATTGTATTTCTCAGCTAACTCTGGGCAATCTCGAATGAAGTGATCTCGTGATCCACATTTATAGCAAACTCTGTTATTATACTTACCCCAGCGATTCTCTAACATGTCGCCTCCCACACTGTCTACACTCAAGCTTGTTGCTTTTGACACTTTCAACACTTGATTCAATCAAAATTTGAGTTTTAAGACCAACTCTTTGTTTCACACGATCTCTACTCGAATGTCCAAATGAAACAATTAAACGATTAACTGCATCTCTGAATCTCTTTGACGAAGGTTGATACGACTTAGTCATCGATCTTTTTCTTTCATCTCTAGCTTCGGAATTTACTTTCTTCTTTTCTTTACTAAGCTCCTCGGCTTTACAGGCTCTTTCAACTAACACTACAAATTCATTCAAATCAAGTATTCTGACCAGAAGTTTGATGTCTTCATTCAGCCCTTCAATGAAGCGTTTGCACATAGTAGTTTCTGTTGAAACACATTCCCATGCATACGGACTTCATCTCACAAATTCCCGCTCATACTCAGTAAAAGACATGCGACCCTATTTCATCTTTAAGAACTCTTTACATTTCGGATCTATGAATCGTTTATTGATATATTTCTTCCAGAATTCAACTTGAAAGAAATCCCAAGTGATTCTCTATCTCGGAACCACAGATATCAATGTTTTCCACCAGTTATACATTGTATCTCTCAACAATGAAACATCACATTTTAAGCACTCATTAGGAGTCAATGACATCTCATCAAACATTCAAATTGTATTCTCGAGCCAAAACTCAGCTCGCTCGGTATCACCATCAACGGTGGCTCTAAACTCTTCGACCCCATACTTTAGGATTTTATCAACATGAGGCTTACTCAATCGAATCGGATCTGAAACCTGTGGCATTACAGGCACTTGTGGGGGTAGAGGTTGTTGAGCAGCGGATTTGTTCGAACGAACTCCGAAAACAAATTACTCATCATTTGGAAGAAGGCTTGCTTAGCCTCTTCTTCATGGCTATAGCAATCGACCTAGATTCGGCCGACACTGTCCCTTGAGCAGGAGCAGGCGCATTGCTCTCAACATCATCAGCAACTGCTCGATCGGGATCCATTTACTATACGAAAACACATTTTTAACTGTCAGGATTTATCACACTATCGCGGTTATTATATGGCATGTATATCTAGATTCACTCGCGCTATGTTAGTCCTAGAATCGACTAAACCGTAGCTCTAATACTAATAAAATGTAATACCCTTATTCCATAACTATCGCCGGAATAGGATTAAGAGGTGTTACCAAAAATTCAAAACATTTATGATCATTTCACATTTTAACTTTACCATTCACAATCATAGAGTCCTTTATATAGGTCTACGAGACCTTAAACATGCATTAGAAAGGGGTCGGGACTAAACCGAACACATACAAAAATTTTTGAAACTTAAAATTTTTCCAAGCTATAGGGGTCACATGCCCGTGTGGTTAGGCCGTGTGACACGCCCATGTGTCCAAGCCATAGCAAAACAGGGCATACATACTGACTTGTCCACACGGCCAAAGACACACCCGTGTGTCTCAACCGTGGTCAACACTGACTTGCACAAAATGACCAGTCACACGCCCGTGTGTCTAGCCTGTGTGTGAGCCTAACTTGTTCCAATTGGCAAACTTAAATGACACGGTCGAGCCACATGCCCGTGTGCTCAACCGTATGGGCAAATATAAACCATTTGCAAGGCCAATTTGCCACCCACACTTAGGATCACCTACAAGCATCAAACCATATGTATTTATACCTCAAATGGCAACCAAAACATACCACTATATGCACCTATTAATCATCAATTAAACCATTTTTTCCATACTCAAATTTCAACTCAAACATGTCCATCTAAAATATCAATTTCACATCCCAAATCATATAATCTATTCATCATTCAATCCTAACCAAATATATCATGAAACATACCATTTCCATTTTGCTAATTTATACCATAATGATTACTCACATGGAACACACATATACACATATAAGTCATTCTTTTCACATGTTCAAAACATATACCAAATCATCAAACTACCAAGCAAAATCATATGGCAAGGCTTATACACTTCAAAACATATCATAATCACTAGCCTATACATGCCATATACCAAATATATACAACTTCCAAAAGTACCAAAATAGATAGCAGATAGTGTAATTGAGTCACTGACAATCCCCAGATCTGAGCTAGCTTTAAATACACTGTAAAACAGGGAAAATTTCATACAGTAAGCTTTAAAGCTTAGTAAGTTCGTAATATAATATATGTAACTCAATAATTCAAATTCATTATACAACATAAACTATCACACAGATTATTTCATAAGAATACACAATCTCATCCATAGCAACTATGCTCACTCAACCATCCATATAACCATTTATGAAATCATCAACCATAGAGGTTCTGAACATACCTTTGCCAACACCTAGTTAACGATCATTCTTACTTCTCAATGCTCGATGCCACATTTTGATATTCATTACTCATTCGATTTATTCTCACACTTAGTGCATTTACTTTAAACTTAATTTAACTCGGTATCGCACACACTGTGCCAATCAATGTAGTTGATACTTTCTTTATTTCACACACACAGTGTTGTTCTCTGCTGTATCAATTCTATTTCGCACACTTAGTGCTACATCTCTCAATCCACATTTAACACTACCAATTCATTAACCACATAATCTTTCATTACATAACACATGAGCATAATTTAAACAATTTGTATTATAAACGAACTTACCTTGGATGTAGAAATACCGAGACTAGTCAACTAATCAAGCACTTTGTCTTTGCCTCGATCTCGATCCAAATCTCTCTTTTCTTGATCTATATAATATTAAAGTCAACTAATTCAATCACCAATTCATTCAATTTAATTCAAACACACATATTTAGGGCATTTTACAAAATAGCCCTCACATTTTCACATTTTGACACTTAAGTCCTTATTTCATAAAACATCAAATACACATAATTTCATCTTATACATGTTTAGCCAAATTTTCACCTAGCTTATACAAGCCCACATATTTCATTTATTTCACATTTTAGTCCTCCAATTTTTCATTTTCATAATTTAGTCCAAATTACTCAAATTCACAAAAAATTCAAATACAAACTATGTTAACCCAACTTTAAACTTTCATATTCCACCAAATAACAACACAAAGATCACATATTCATTAATGGCACTTCTCAAAATCATCATCAATTTCTAAAATTAAAGCATGGGTTTGATAGTACGCTAAGCAATGATAAAAAAAAAAACATACAAAATTATAAAAAAAATATAGTTCAAAACATACCTCAATCAAGCTATATGTTAGCCGAAACCTAAAACAACATTTTCTTCTTCTTCTTGATATTCGGCTATGGATGATGATAATAAGAGAGAATAGCTTTTGTTTTATTATAAATTATTTAAAAAACCATTTACCAAAATAACCTTATTATAAACATTTAAAATCCACTAACCTTAGGCATTTTTGTCCATCCAATCTATTAATGGTCTAATATCAACATAAGGACCTTTCATTTAATAAGCCATGCCAAATAAGTACTTTAACAATCAGCACACAGTTTTTGTATTTTATGCTATTAAGTCCTTTTTGCAAATTAAGCACACAATCGATAAAATTTTCACATAGAATTTTCACAAATGCTCAATCACATACTGTAAACACAACAAATAATATTAAAATATTTTTTTGACCTCAAATTTGTGGTCTCAATACCACTATTCTCACTAGGGTCTAAACCGGGCTATTACAACCTAGTCATATGAATCATGTGTGATAATTGAAAAAATGGGTATTCGAGTAGAGGAAACTGTCAGTGATGTTACCATTCTTATTCCTTTAGGAAAATTAGTGCATGTAAACAAGATCTATAAGCAATGTCCGTTGCAAGTCCAAGGTGAAGTATTTCCTGCCGACTTGATGGCACTACCCTTTAGAGAGTTTGATCTCATTTTGGGAATAGACTGGCTGAATGAGCATCGAGTTATCCTCAATTGCGACAATAAATAAGTTACTATAAGGACTTCTACCGGGAATGAGATAATTATGGTTGGGGAATGTCGAAATTATCTATCTAATGTGATATTTGCCTTGGTAGCGAAGAAATTGGTTTGCAAAGGGTGCGATGCTTATCTTGCATACATTTTTTATATGAATGTGGATAGTGTAGCATTACAGAATATTCGTGTGGTGAAAAATTTTCTTGACGTTTTTCCTGATAAGTTGTCTGGTTTACCTCTAGAGCGTGAGGTGGAGGTCGAATTGAGTTGCTGCCTAGGACAACACCGATGTCCATTGCACTCTACCACATGGCACCTAAGGAGCTCAAGGGATAGATACAATAGTTAGCTGCTTGTTGCTTCATAAGGCTAAGTGTGTCACAGTAAGGAGCTCCAGTACTTTTTGTGAAAAAGAAGGATGGGTCTATGAGGCTGTGCATTGATTATCGTTAGTTGAATAAGCTGATTGTGAAAAATAAGTATTTGTTATCGAGGATCGATGACCTATTCAGTCAATTCGAGGTGCTACGATTTTCTCTAAGATCGATCTGAGGTTGGGATACTATCAGTTGCAAGTGAAGGATGTTGATGTGCCGAAGACTGCTTTCAAGAGTCGATATGGGCACTACAAGTTTTTAGTGATGCCCTTCGGTCTTATGGATGCTCCCATCACTTTCATGGATATAATGAATAATGTATTTCAGTGCTATCTCAATCAGTTTGTCATAGTCTTCATTGATGACATCCTGATTTACTCCAAGTCTGAGTTGGAAGATGAGGAACACTTAAGGTTAGTTTTTCAAACTTTACATGACAAACAATTGTATAAGAAGCTCAGTAAGTGTGAGTTTTGGCTCTAGGAAGTAATGTTTTCGGGACATGTGGTATTTATTGAGGGTATTCACTTGGATCCAAAGAAAATCAAGGCTATCCTGGATTAGAAGCAACCCAATAATGTTAGTAAGACTCAAAGTTATCTCAGACTTTCTTGCTGTTATTTCATGTATTGGTTATAATATAGTGAAGATAATATCTAATTTTTAGAACCGTAAAATAATATCTGATATAAAAATTAACAAACCATAAACCAGGACATGTTATATCAAACCATTAAGAACAAAACTAGACGCAGAAGCGTACATGAATTCATCGATTTCTTAAAATCTACGGATCTTGAAGTTTTTATTTTTCAAATTAGCACATAAGTAACCTAGAGAAGGTGGTTCTCTCTTTTCTAAAGATGGGATATTAGAATAGTTATCTTATATGTAATTTGGGGACCATAACCCTAATATATAACTTTAACACATTAGCCCAAATTTCTATTCAGCCCATCATCAATTAGAAATTAGTTACTAAAGTATCTACACATATTTGACTCAAACTTTAATTAATAATTAAAGTCCAATAAACCCTAACCAAATTAGATCACTTTTAATTTGGGCTAACTTATTATGATAGTAAATAATAGCATGTTATTACCCTTATTATATATGTGATGTCCATATTTTTCAAAAATCTCCCACTTAGACCACATATACTAATTAATTTATAATTACATGTCATTATATAACCTTATGAGCTCAAAACTTTACTATCATATCCGAAAAAGGTATTTCGAACAATCTCATCCATTAATTATGTTAAAATAGAACCAAGGTTACATATATATCATAATTAAATCCATCCTTTATCTCGTATATTAACACAACCAAATAACATAGATCAAGAATGAATGTGTTGAAGGGAATTACATGTAATATGATTCAAACATGTCTATTTCCAACTAGTCCTCCTTAAACCTTAGTGAGATCAAAATTTATCAAAATCAGAGTTTAAATAAACCTAATAAACTTTATTTTTGTATAAGACCCCAGAAGTCAAGTGTGTGTTCTTTTACTAGAAAATCAAGGCAAAATCGAACCCAACCCAGACCGCATGATCGTGTGACATGCATGGCCTGAGCCATTCCACACGGCCATGTGCCCTTATTTCTTAAATTTTATAATTTTGCCCACAATTTTATGTTTTGTGTAGATTAATCCCTGAATGGTTCCCAAACTGATTTTAATGCTTACTTTATGCAATTAAGTCCCTTTTAATTTGAACAATGCTTGAATCCATGATTTAATTAATTGAATTATTGCTAAAGATATACCCAATTGCATATATTGTGAGTAATCATGTTAATAGTTTCCATACTTGTGATTTTCATATTACATGACTTATGACACCACTAAATTAAACCTTTGAAAAATATATGGTTTTGCTACTAAATTAATTGTTTGAAAGCATAATTATTGCTACGATATTTTATTATTTTTAATCATTATATCTTCTCTGTTATGTTTTGTTTAAGCATGCGTTATTTTGTTGCATAGGTTGAGACACTTTGTAAGGAGAAAGTTCTGGCAGACCATAAATCTGCAAATATGGTGGTACATCCACATATTATTAGATAGCTTTTATCATCAAAAATTTTGTATATTCACAACCATGTGGCAGCAGTATTAACCTACAACATTTGGTGGTTTGCTCACCCATTATCTGGCTGCTTTTATCTACAATTATGTTGTGTATTCGCAACTGTCTGGCAGCGTATTAACTTGCATCTTTTGATGGTTTATCCACAAACTGGTATGTAGGGATGGATGAGTTTTGGGGAAATCATATGGTGTGTAGCAATGGGGTAAGCGGTTGGGTAGAAACTTATCTGTTAAACTGAATTCGTTTGCATCTGTAAAGCATGTGCTTGAAATTTTAAAATTTCTAATATGATATGGTATATGTGTTTTGCTTATACATGTTGAAAATTGTTATGCTAATCTGATATATTGAATTTGCTAAATGTGATTTAAGACATGTAATCTGAAATATTGATATGTGTGAAATTCCTATAGAGAATTGTTCGATAAATAATGTTTTGTATGATTAATTGTTACACCGATTATTTTTGAGCTGAGTTAATTTGAAAAAAAAATGATATTTTGAATTATTATTCGATTATGACTATTGTAAATTCTGAGGAATTTATAGTGAAGTGTTTTATGTGAAAAGCCGTTAGTTTGAAGTGCTTTATGATTGTTTTTATTCTCAGAATTGTTAAAGTGCTTAGTCTACTATTTTGTTTTGGTTTTCTTGTGATGGAACTCACACTGAGCTTTCATAGCTCACCCCCCTTATTTTCCTTCCTTTCAGATAACCTACAAGGTTAGGACGTGAGCTTGATATTCGGAGGGCTCAGCTTAAAATATTGATTTCTATATAAACGTATTTTTAGACTAATTATTTTATAATTCTAGTTATTTAAAACTATACTATTATTGTGGCATGGGATTTAGTTTACGATTTTTTTACTTAGGCATGCATGACCTTTAAATCATTTAGGCTATTAGAATATTAATTTTTATATAATTATGCATGAAACATGGTTTTTATTAAAATTATGTTAATATCACTTTTCCACTGCTAAATTGTAAATGTGATTTGTTAAGAAAGTAATTCGGATTTTCAACTAAATTTTCAATAGTAAACACTGTTATAATGAAGATGTTACACTTAATCATTTTTTTCAACTTCTGAGATTTTCTGAAAAGAGACTAAACTTCCTTCTAAAATAAACAAATGTAATAATTAACTATTTTTAAAACTTTGATAATTTTATTAGGCCATTTTGGTGGCCAATGTAATCTCTCGAATATGGGTCTAAAGTCTAAGCCAGGTTGGGGAGGTTACAATTTGACATGACAAAATATTGCTACGTCAAATGTAACACCCCAAACCCGACCTAGGCGTTATGGCTGAATCTTAGAAATTACATTAATGATGTACGAAATTATTTGCTTACTTGAAAATAAAGGTTTTGTGTTGGAAACACAAAATTCCGAAGTTTGACTAATTTTACAAAAATATTTAGTAAAATTTATTTATTTATTTAAAAGAAAAGTTTCATTCAATTGTAATATTGTTTGAAAACATTTTAAATACTAAGGTTCTTATATTATAATTATAAAAATGGTTTTTATAAAGAAACTCGTAGAGGATTTTCTTAAAACTATTCGAAAATTTATGATTTATTATTTTGTTTATAATTTAAGAAAGACATAATAAAGTTGGGGAGAAATTACATTATCGGAGATACTTAAAATCTCATAATATTATATGCATGTATGATCATTTTAAAGTCATAAAAATAAAAGCACAAACCAACTAGAGGTAAAGTCCAAAGTCCAGAAGTCCAGAAACCATAAACCCAAAATCCAATTAAGTTAAAATCCATAAAAATATCCATGTAATAAAATATATTCTGAGAGGCTCCACCAAGTGCTGATCTAAGTCTTATGTTTAAGTGTTACCTAAAAGGTTGAAACACTTATGGGGTGAGCTTTTACGCCTAGTTTGAGATTAACACAAACTCAATCACATATTTTATAAATATATATGATAAATATTCATAAAATTATATAACTCAATTTTCATAAATATATCATGCTTGACATATTTCATAAAAACGATGAAGAGTTTTGGAAAATGATCCTACCTACCTCCGTTACACTCCATAATCGAGTTTTCCCAAGACTCGTCCAACCAGCACACCAAATTGTGAATAGTGTCACAAACGTAAATAAACTACCATATAATCTAATTCATGGACAAGCCACTAGAGTTGCAGATAAACTATTATATAGTCATAATCGTGAACAGTGTCACATTAACACAGATAGACTATCTTTCACATATCCCACCCCATGCATGTGATATGGTCAAAACACTTGAAATCATTGTAACAGTCCGGTTTAGACCCTAGTCGGAGTAGTGGTTACGGGACCACAAATCTGAGTCTGAAAAATATTTTACTACTATTTTCTATGCTTGTAGTATGTGATTAAGCATGTGTGAAAGTTTCGTGAATTAATTTTGTTGTTTGTGTGCTTAATTTGAGAAATGGACTAAATCACATTAAATGCAAAATTAGCAAGCTATATGTAAAGGTACCTATTTGTTATGGCTTTAATAATGTGGAGTCCTTATGTTCCAATGCCATTAAGCTATGGGATGGACAGTTAAGGGCTATTGTTGTATTGTTTTATAATTGGCTAATAAAGGGTAAATTTGTAAATGAGATAATATGTTAATTATGACATAAAATAAAACATTTGTTTCATCATATTTGTTCATCCACCACCGAAAATAAGAGAAAGAAAGAAATGTTTAAGCCCCCATTGTATTCGGCACACATTTTGGCTAGATTAAGGTATGTTTTGCTTCGATTTTTTATAATTTCTACGTTTCTTTAATCGTTGCTTCGAATACTTCAAAAACCATGCCTTAATTTTGGAATTTGATGATGATTTTGAAATGTGCCATTAATGAGTACTTGATTTTTTTTATATAGTTAATGAAATATGAAATATATGTGTTAGATTAACATGTTTTGTCTTTGGATTTTTGGTGAATTTGAGTAATTTGGACTAAATTGTGAAAATAATATTTTTAGGGTCTAAACTATGAAATAAATGAAATATATGGGCTTGTATGATCATGATGAAAATTCGGCTAAGCATGGGTACAAGGCAATTTTGTGTATATTGTGATTTTGTGAAATAGGGACTTAAATTTCAAAATGTGAAAATGTGAGGGCTAATTTGTAAATTACCCTAAATGTTTGTTTTTGGATTGAATTGAATGATTTGGTGAATAAAAGAGTTAAATTTGAATATGTATAGATCAAGAACCAAAGAAAATAGATTTAGATCGAGGAAAGTCGAAAGTGATCGAGTAGTCGAATTTGTCCGTCTATATCTGCACAAGGTAAGTCTATATAATAATAACTTTATTTAAGTTGAATTATTCATGTTCATATAATATTTAATTGTGATGAATGGCTTTGGATGATATACGTGTCAAATCCAAGAAAGTATCGACAATGTGTCAAAGTCCGAAAAGTCTCGTACGAACCTTAAGAATAGGTAGGATTCAAATGTCATGACATAACTATTCCGATATAAGATATCATGTATGACCACGTCTGGGATGTTGGCATTGATTTGAGATTTATATGTAAGACCATGTCTAGGACATTGGCCTCGTATCTGATTCGTGTAAGACCCTATCTGGGATAGTGGCATTGATATTCAATTACATGTAAGACCACATCTAGGACATTGGCATTGTTTGAGTATTCCGAGTTATCCGAGTATCCTATTTGATTTCGAATGGTTTAACAAGAAATTTCGAGAAATGTTAGACTATGTAAAATATGTAGCCGGTTCAGGTACGTGTGAAATGTATTCTATGATTGTGTATGAAAGGTATGTATATATGATTGTTTATAAGTGAGATATGTGCATAAATTCAATGAGACAAGATGTGATATATGTATGTTTGTGATATGAGCAAAAGAGATACTTTGAGGTATGAATTGTTGGTAAGCAATGGCTAAACAAATGAGCCAAAGAAGAATTGTGAATTTACAATTGAGAAATATTAATGATCATGTATTTTATATGATTATTAATGTTATATGTTAATTTTATTTGTATATGGCTTACTAAGCTTTTGAAAGCTTTGTGTGTGTTTGCATTTTTTTATAGATCGTTAAAGCTACGAAAGGCTCGGGGATCGTCGAGGATCATCACCACACTATCAATCTCTATTTTGGTACCTTTTGAAAGTGTATATGTTAAAGTATGGCATGTATAGTTTAGTGAGTTTTGATTATGTTTTGAAATGTGTATAAATAGCCATGTGATATGGCTAGATAATGAATATGATGTGAATGAGTAGTTCATGCTATATGATGCATAGTTTGGTATGGTTTGATGGCTAATAGGTGGACAAATGGAATGGTCAAATTTATGATAAGTCTTATGATGCAAAAATTGGCATATTATTGATGAAAGGTTGTTATATTGAATTGGTAAGTTTTTGAAGGGTTTATAATTAGAAATGCTTGTAATAAGAATGAGATAAATGTTGCAATAGTTAATTGATTGATATGCTCATGAATATTAGAAAGGATGGACATTTTGGTATGTTTTGGTTGTTTTTGGTGTTTAGAATGATGTTTGTATGTTCTTATAGGTATAACCCAAAGTGTGGGTGGAAAATTGGCCTTGAAAATGGCCTATATTTGCCCACACGATTGAGCACACGGGTGTGGCTCGACGTTGTCCTTCGTGGTTACATTTCAAAACAAGTCAATTTCGACCACAGGGGCTGGACACACGGGCGTGTGACTGGCCGTGTGGTGCAAGTCAGTGTCGACCATGGGTGAGGCACATGGGCTTGTCTCAGGCCATGTGGACAAGTCAATATGCATGCACTGTTTTGCCACGGCTTAGACACACGGGCGTGTGACCTCTGTAGCTTTGAAAAATGTGTAAATTTCAAAAAATTTTGTACATGTTTGGTTTAATCCCGACCCCTTTCTAATGCATGTTTAAGGTCTCATAGACCTATTTAAGGGACACTTTGTTTTAAATTGTTAAAATATGATGTAACATGTACGTAAAAGATCCGATTTGCCTGGTAATGCCTTTAACCCTAGACTAGTGATGGTTACGGGTTAGGGGTGTTACAATCATATAGGCATGTTTAACATGTAAATCACATACGTACTCAAGGTACCAAATTTTCACATTTTATTTTCATACGAATATCACATATGCCAAATAATCACATAACAAGAGAATGAAATGTACAAATTTTCATATTATTAATAAACATCAATAACACAAAACATGCTTTTCACAAGTGTGCGGTTTAGGGAAGACACTTAATCTACAAGAATGACTTTGTAACACCCCTAACCAATATCCGTCGCTGGATTAGGGTTACGGGGCATTACTATTTAAATCACAACTTTTGATCAATCACTTAAGTCATATACAAGATAATCAGTTTTAATTATGTAATAGTCATGACATTTAAATAAACGCTCTCATACCAAAATCAAATAGAACCAACACTCAATCAATCCAATGCAAACTCGAAATTGGTTAACATGCATAATTGAGCCACATAAATTTAAACAACTTATTCATTACTTTTGCATGCACTATTCATACTAAATTTGCATACAATTCAAACATGTACAATCTCTTTGTCTAGATAAGGAATAAGATCAATTTCTAAAATCTTAATTTAGTAAATGTAACACATGGCATACTAGACCCAAAAATTTAGATATCTTTCATCACATACATACACATATTACCACTTTGAATTTATACAATATTAAAACATATGCCGAATGCCATCAAAACCATATTTCTCTCATTTGACTATCTCATTACTAATTCACATAGGACACACTAAATACTCATATACCTATAACTTCCATACCCGGATTTGCCATTTCAGAACATGTTCATTAATATTCTCTATTACCAAATACAAAGTTTACAAGGCTAACTCATGCTTCCAAATTACACATCCAAAATAATATGCACCGAGTCCTAATCCAACTCACTAAACAACCACCCCTATTCACATATAAAAGGTCTATCAAAATCTCATATAGGTGATCACATATCAAACATATCATATCTAAACATCATTCGACCAACATTCAATAAACTAAACAAAGTTCGAACCTAATATCCAACTATCCAAGAATAATATATGTATGTACTCACTTACACAAATTGAATCGAAATAGCCTAATACAATCATACATTATTGAACTTAATGCTTATCTAGTAAGTGACCAATTCAAATACACACAAGTCATAACATTATTTAACACATATATCTCACATACTATAACTTAAATATGCATCCATCATTTACTTTATTGACTAAACCGAATATTACACCAAGCTTACCATTATTCATTGCCGAATCATGAACCCAAACATTATAAATGTATATACCATATATTAAGCTCATCAACATGAACTAATTTATAAGTCATTCATGTCATAACCTAACATGCATAAATAATAGTACCACTCTCACACATGATTAAACCATAATCAAGCATAAATAATAGTTCATGGCATGAGCAAACTATATCATCACAACACAAAACAAGTTATTCAAAATAGATAGCCATTTTCGCATGGCTAGCATATTTACACTATTACAAAACATTAGTTATACGGTGTAACATCCTGAAAAGGGCCTATGCATTTTGGCCAAATTGTGCGAAAAGACATGTTTTATGTGTTTTGGAATAAATTTGGAATAATTTTGGAAACCTAGAAATGCATGGAAATGGAAATGAAAATGGAAATTGAAATGAAAATGAAAATGGAAATGGAAATGAACATTTTTGGAAACTTAGACATTTTTGGAAACTTAGACATTTTTGGAAACTTAGACATTTCGGGAAACCTGAACATTTTGGAAACTTGAACATTTAGGAAACTTGAACAATTAGGAAACTTGAACATTTTGGAAACTTGAACATTTTGGAAACTTAGACATTTTGGAAACCTAAACATTTTGGAAACCTGAGGATGTAAGAAAAATGGCAAGTTACAGAGCCGCGCGAAAATTTTAGGAAACTTAGAAATAAGGCCTGAATGACAAAATTCAAAGCCCAAAATAGGAGATAAGGGCAAGAGGGCCTTAAAAGAAAAAGTTGGTGAACTTTGATATACAATCGAGCTTGGAAAAGTGGCACGAGGTGTCACTAAGGGTTTATGGAATGGCATGAGTTCGAGTCACTTGGGAAGCAATTTTTGAAAGTTTAAATTTTGTTTCCCAAGGCTAGGATGGACGGCACATGCATGTGTGGAAGGGGAGAGTTTTATTTTCGTTAAAACTTGTCAAATTAAAGTGATAAATAGAGGATTTATTTTACAAGATAAATAAGGAATTAAAGGATGGATTAAAGGTTATTTTAAATTAATAAAGTGATAATTAAATGAGAATATTATCACTTGTAAAGGAGTAGTGGCCAAGTTTAGGACTCTTGGTCTAGCAGTTCAGTTAAAAGAAGAAAAGAGAGACTTTCTCTCATTCATCAACTTTGCCGAAACTTTGCTCTCACTTTCCCTCTCATTGCCAATTCTCCTAAGCAAGAAACCATCCTCTCTTTTGCTATTTTCTTCCTCGTTCCTACTATCAAAATTCAATCCTTATTGATTCTAAGCAGAAGAGGAATCATCCACAACATCAAAAAGAGGTAAGATCTGTGGATTAGTCAACTTCTATTCTTTTCTTTTTACCAAAATCAAGGTACTAATTCCATTCTTGTTCATGGCCGAATCCACCATGATTCCTTAGATTTCTACCATCATCAATTACAAAGAGCAAGGATCTAAGGTAAGAACAATTAACTTTTGTTCTTCTAAAATCTTTTAATCAAGAACAAGGAAATAACCTTTTCTATGTCTCATGGCCGAATGAAAAAGGGAGAGTTTCGGGATTTCAAAATCAAGGATTTAAGGTGAGGCACAATCGGCCAAAGGCCAACTTCTTACTTATTAAAGTTAGATCGGATCTAACATGTGAATTTTAGGAATTTCGACAGATATTCAAGACAAAAGGGAACTTTCGGATTTGGAAATCTATAAGGTAAGCCTCTAAACATTCGCCAATGGTGGTGAGATCATCTAAATTAATTCCTTAATTTTTCAAAAGCGAAAACTAACCTTTGTGAAGTTTTAAGGTTGGTCAACCATTAGTAAAGGAAAAGCGAAGTTTTGGATTTGTGTAAATACCCAATCGGCTAAGGTAAGCTTTTTTACAAATCCTACTAGGATTTGGTTTTGTTTAAAAGGGTTTATTAATGTGTGTTAATGGATGGGCGAATATGGGATTAATGATCTAAAATTTGATCGGGATTCTCGAGATATCAAGGAACCTATTAAGCGAAAAAAGGTGTGTACCCTTACTATTCTTCGATATATTATGGTTAAATATTTTAACATATGATATGAAAAATAATATGAATATGGCTATGTACCACACATGTGGCAAAAAGTACCAAGGTACGCTTCCTACTGTTAGGATTGTGAAAATGTTATTTAATAACATGCTAATATAAGAATATGAACAAGAAATTAAATTGTGCTATATATATATATATATGTTTTGGGCATTCGGATTTATGTAAAAGGGGAGAACAGTGTTGACTTGGTCTCACCCACGAAAAATGTTGACTACTATCACATTGCGAAATATGCTCCACTACGGTCACATTGCGAAATTTTGGTAACTTCGGTTACAATAGTGTCTATTGACACAACGTGGAGAGTAGCGGATGGAGGGTTGACTTAGTAGTCCCTACGGTGTGTTGGTTGGTACGGTGGAGAGTAGCGGATGGCATATAGGTTTTTGGGTTTGGGTTGCATCATAATTTCATTATTACATGGACTTGATGATTTGATCATGAATGCCCGATTTATTGAATGATAGTATTGTGTGCACATTGAGTCTGTTGACTCACCCCATTGTGGGAATTATTTTTCGGTGATGAGCGTGATTGACCGGGAGCAGGTAGACCATGAGGAGGCCATGCATCAATTGAAGAATTTATTCGAACTTGGACTTTATTTAATTTCAATACTTTTAAATTTTATTTTGGGTTTACTTGATGTAATAAGGCCATAAGGCCCAAAGGATTATTCTTTGTCTTCACTTTGCTTTTTAATATTTTGCTAAGAACTATTTTGAACATGTTACATCAAATTGGGTTTACAAGATTAAATAAATGGGTTTTCAATTTAAGCCCAACTCAAAACAATAGTTTTCTAAAATTTACAAATTTTCTCTAAGTAACTAATGTTTTGAAACCGGTTTACTTTAGAACATACCAGATCCGGTCCATTCTCGTGGGTAGGGTGTGTGTTCGATTTGTATCGAGCCAGTTTTAAACTTCTCGGCTGTGGGCTCAGCCCAAAACGCTTTTGAATTCAAGCCCAAATGCTTTTCTTTTAAGCGGGCTTCGGCATGGCCCTAAGTCTCCAATTCAGCATCCACTGTGTAAGTACCCCTAACTAAATGTGTGATTCTGTGATTTATTTAAGGAAGAATAGGCATGGAACGAGAATAGAATGATAGGAACTTGAACCCTAGGATTAGACTACTCAAACACAAACACATAAGACTTAATGTACTAAACCAACCTATGGCTAAGTCATCGAGCTAGTGGTGTGGTAACCCTTGTACGCATGTCTAGGATTGGATCCGGAAGAGCTTGGTATTTAAGCAGTCCTAGTGACTCACCTCCTCTTCAGGAATCCTACCTGGTGCGTAGCTTCGGTTCACCCTAACCCAGAGGGCTCAGTGGTGTGGCAACCTCTGTGCGCATGACTAGGAATGGTTTCGGTGGGAGCTTGGTATTTAAGCAGTCCGCGTGACTCACCTCCTCTCCACACGAATCCTGCCTGGTGCGTAGCTTTGGTTCACCCTGACCAAGAGGGCTCGGTTATAGGCTAAACATAATGACTAAAACCCGAAAGGGAACTAGCCATGTTTTCAAAAAAAAAAAAAAGAGAAGAAAGAACAAAACAACAAACCCTAAAACTTTCTTTTAAATCCGAGAAAAGTTATTTTTACAACATTTTCAAAAACTCGATTCTTTAAAATTACAAAAATGCCCTTAGGGGTGAAATTACCAAAACGCCCTTGGTTTGTAAAATGTTCAACTCCTCAGCAACTTTACCAAAATTTCATGATTTCATAAACATTCAAAAACCCTAATTTACAAACTATCAAAAATACCGTGAATTTTGGAAAATGACAAAATTGCCCCTAACTTACCAAAATTTTCAAAATGACCACGATTTCCAAAATTTTGCAACATCCCCATTTTGAAGGAACAATTTTGAAAAGAACCTCAAAGTTTTACAACTTTTGAAATACCCCAAATTTATTAAATTTTACAAATTTACCCCGATTTGTGAAAATTACCAAAATACCCACGAGGTCAAAAAAATTACCGAAATACCTCGAATTTAAAAAAAAATTCCAAATTACCCTAGACTTTGAAGTTTTCAAAATAATTTTTTTTGACAAAATCACCAAGGAACCTTAATTTGAAAAATTATGAAAATACCCCTCAGAGGATAAATTACGAAAATACCCCTGTAGTGGAAAAACAACAAATGAAAAAAAAAAAAATACAACGTTTCTCTGAATGAACTAAGGTTCATAGTAGTTTGATGGATGTATGAGTGAATGAAAAGATCAGTATGCATGTATGAATACGAAAGAACCACTCCTAAACTCCTTTTCATAAAATTGTTCGTGGTTAAACAAAGGAACAAAGTACTAAGGCATAAAACTCTTTAATCGATTAAATTATGACGTTAGTAATGAGTTCTAGTGGACGTGGTCGAGGTAGTATCTAAGAAATGTGTTAGTTTTGTTAAGATCAGAAAAGCAGCAGAAGCATAGTGCGGTGAGAAGGATTGTACGATTGTTAGTAAGTAATTTCGAGGACGAAATTATTTTAAGGGGTAGAAGCGTAACATCCCGAAAAGGGCCTATGCATTTTGGCCAAATTGTGCGAAAAGACATGTTTTATGTGTTTTGAATAAATTTGGAATAATTTTGAAACCTAGAAATGCATGGAAATGGAAATGAAAATGGAAATGGAAATGAAAATGAAAATGGAAATGGAAATGAACATTTTGGAAACTTAGACATTTTGGAAACTTAGACATTTTGGAAACTTAGACATTTCGGGAAACCTGAACATTTTGGAAACTTGAACATTTAGGAAACTTGAACAATTAGGAAACTTGAACATTTTGGAAACTTGAACATTTTGGAAACTTAGACATTTTGGAAACCTAAACATTTTGGAAACCTGAGGATGTAAGAAAAATGGCAAGTTACAGAGCCGCGCGAAAATTTTAGGAAACTTAGAAATAAGGCCGGAATGACAAAATTCAAAGCCCAAAATAGGAGATAAGGGCAAGAGGGCCTTAAAAGAAAAGTTGGTGAACTTTGATATACAATCGAGCTTGGAAAAGTGGCCTGAGGTGTCACTAAGGGTTTATGGGAATGGCATGAGTTCGAGTCACTTGGGAAGCAATTTTTGAAAGTTTAAATTTTGTTTCCCAAGGCTAGGATGGACGGCACATGCATGTGTGGAAGGGGAGAGTTTTATTTTCGTTAAAACTTGTCAAATTAAAGTGATAAATAGAGGATTTATTTTACAAGATAAATAAGGAATTAAAGGATGGATTAAAGGTTATTTTAAATTAATAAAGTGATAATTAAATGAGAATATTATCACTTGTAAAGGAGTAGTGGCCAAGTTTAGGACTCTTGGTCTAGCAGTTCAGTTAAAAGAAGAAAGAGAGACTTTCTCTCATTCATCAACTTTGTCAAACTTTGCTCTCACTTTCCCTCTCATTGTCAATTCTCCTAAGCAAGAAACCATCCTCTCTTTTGCTATTTTCTTCCTCGTTCCTACTATCAAAATTCAATCCTTATTGATTCTAAGCAGAAGAGGAATCATCCACAACATCAAAAGAGGTAAGATCGTGGATTAGTCAACTTCTATTCTTTTCTTTTACCAAAATCAAGGTACTAATTCCATTCTTGTTCATGGCCGAATCCACCATGTTTCCTTAGATTTCTACCATCATCAATTACAAAGAGCAAGGATCTAAGGTAAGAACAATTAACTTTTGTTCTTCTAAAATCTTTTAATCAAGAACAAGGAAATAACCTTTTCTATGTCTCATGGCCGAATGAAAAGGGAGAGTTTCGGATTTCAAAATCAAGGATTTAAGGTGAGGCACAATCGCCAAAGGCCAACTTCTTACTTATTAAAGTTAGATCGGATCTAACATGTGAATTTTAGGAATTTCGATGATATTCAAGACAAAAGGAACTTTCGGATTTGGAAATCTATAAGGTAAGCCTCTAAACATTCGCCAATGGTGGTGAGATCATCTAAATTAATTCCTTAATTTTTCAAAAGTCAAAACTAACCTTTGTGAAGTTTTAAGGTTGGTAGAACCATTAGTAAAGGAAAAGCGAAGTTTTGGGATTTGTGTAAATACCAATCGGCTAAGGTAAGCTTTTTACAAATCCTACTAGGATTTGGTTTTGTTTAAAAGGGTTTATTAATGTGTGTTAATGGATGGGCGAATATAGGGATTAACAGATCTAAAAATTTGATCGGGATTCTCGAGATATCAAGGAACCTATTAGCTTAAAAAGGTGTACCCTTACTATTCTTCGATATATTATGGTTAAATATTTTAACATATGATATGAAAAATAATATGAATATGGCTATGTACCACACATGTGGCAAAAAGTACCAAGGTACGTTTCCTACTTCTGTTAGGATTGTGAAAAATGTTATTTAATAACATGCGAATATAAGAATATGAACAAGAAATTAAATTGTGCTATATATATATATATATGTTTTGGGCATTCGGGATTTATGTAAAAGGGGGAGAACAGGTGTTGACTTCGGTCTCACCCACGAAAAATGTTGACTACGGTCACATTGCGAAATATGTCGACTACGGTCACATTGCGAAATTTTGGTAACTTCGGTTACAATAGTGTCTATTGACACAACGTGGAGAGTAGCGGATGGAGGGTTGACTTAGTAGTCCCTACGGTGTGTTGGTTGGTACGGGTGGAGAGTAGCGGATGGCATATAGGTTTTTTGGGTTTGGGTTGCATCATAATTTCATTATTACATGGACTTGATGATTTGATCATGAATGCCTGATTTATTGAATGATAGTATTGTGTGCACATTGAGTCTGTTGACTCACCCCATTGTGGGAATTATTTTTCAGGTGATGAGCAGTGACGGACCGGGCCGGTAGACCATGAGGAGGCCATGCATCAATTGAAGAATTTATTCAGAACTTGGACTTTATTTAATTTCAATACTTTTAAATTTTATTTTGGGTTTACTTGATGTAATAAGGCCATAAGGCCCAGTGGATTATTCTTTGTCTTCACTTTGCTTTTTAATATTTTGCTAAGAACTATTTTGAACATGTTACATCAAATTGGGTTTACAAGATTAAATAAATGGGTTTTCAATTTAAGCCCAACTCAAAACAATAGTTTTTCTAAAAATTTACAAATTTTCTCTAAGTAACGAATGTTTTTGAAACCGGTTTACTTTAGGAACATACCAGATCCGGTCCATTCTTGTGGGCCGGGTGTGGGGTGTTTCATACGGTTTAGTCTAGCCTATACATGCCCTTTTAAATAACAAACTAAGTTTTCAATACCAAAAGAAAGTCGATAGTGTGGTTGACTTGACGGATGATCCTTCGAGCCAGTAGTTCAATCAAAATCTATAAAAGAGGTAGACAAAGACACACACACAAGAAGCTTACTAGCTTAGTAAGTCTCAAGCAAATATAAATATAATGAGCATACATTTAAACATATTAAAATCCAAGCTTATAGTATGAAACATAATTATTTCATTATGTAAAATATAGATAGTCAATAATAGTAATGCTCTTTACTTAAATATCATTCTTTGTGACATCGTGAACTCAGTATATCATTATTTCATATAAACCAATCTAGGCATCAGTCTTTTATTTCTAATTATACACAAGTACAAGTGCTTTTGTCACACTCATCACCGATCTTTAACTATACAATAAAAGTTTTAGTTCACTTCATTCCTTACTAAAATGGTAGGTTAGTTCTTACCGAACTTTTACCACATATCATTATATAAACATCTCACCTTGTTTGATGTTCAAAATCTCCACTTAAAGCATATCACCAAGATAAAGCTCGCTAGGCATTTAAAGCCCGAATAAATCATCAAGACGAAGCCCGCTAGGCACTAAGCCCGAATATATCACCGCAGACGAAGCACGCTAGGCACTAAGCCCGAATATATCACCAAGACAAGGCCTGCTAGGCACTAAGCCCGAATATATCACCCAAGACAAGGCACGCTAGGCACTAAGCCCTAATACATACACAAACCAATCACATACTTCACATTTTTTTCTAAATAATATATCAAAGATACACATTAATCTCGTATTGTCAATTTAGGCATTCAAGCCAATTTCACTATGTATATTCGGCTATTACAATAATATACCTTTAAATTTATCGAACAATATCATTTAACAGCTTTCATAAATAATTCCATGACTCATTTTAGCTTAAGGACTTACCTTGGTTGTCGATAGACCGTAAAATCTGCTATTCGAGAACCTTCGCCTTTCCCCGATCTAAATCCATTTTTCTTTGCTCTTGATCTAAAACACATTAAAATTTAGCTCATTCAAGCACCATTCATCTCAATTTAGTCCCTAAGCATATAAATGGGCAAATTACTATTTTACCCCTAGTATTTCACAACTTTGTAATTTAGTCCTATTTGCATAACACACAAAATACACCAAATTGGCTAAAACTATACAAGGGCCGAATATTCCTAGGGACTTTACAAGTCCTCACATTTCATTTATTTTGCAAATAGGCCCCTCTAAAATTTTATTTTTACAATTTAGCCCTAAATACTCAATTTCATCAAAACTTCCAATGCAAACATACTAATCTTTTACATATCTTTCATCTAAAATCATCAAATATCAAAAACCACATGAACACAACAATGGCCGAACATCAAGCATGCTTAGATTCAAAAATTACAACATGGGTCGATTACGGTTCGAAGCAACGATTTCAAAAACGTAAAAATTATTAAAAACCAAAATCAAACTAACCTTGAAATCAAGCCTCAAATTGCCGAAATTTAAAGAACACAACCCCTTTTTTTATTTCTCAACATTCGGCCTTGAGAGAATGAATAATATCATGGCTTTTGTTTATGTTATTTTAACATATAATAAAGAAATTATTAAATTACTAATATAACCTTTAATATAAAATAAAACTAATATATATACTAAGGTTATTTTTGACATAAGCCACCCACTAACTCTAAAAATGGGTTATTTACCCTTTTAATGCTTCATATTAAGAAGCATGCTCAAATAGGCACTTTACACTCTTGTATGCCACTTTTACCTTTTACGCGATTAAGTTCTTTTGTCAAATTCGATACTCAAACGATAAAATTTTTCTCTGAAACTTTCACACACATAAATTCATATATAATAAACTCAAAATATAAATATTAAATATTTATCGGGCTCGATTCGTGGTCCCGAAACCACCTTTCCGATTAGGGTCGATTTGGTCTATTACAACTCTCCTCTTAAGGATTTTCGTCCCCGAAAATCTTACCATTAAACAACGTTGGATATTGTTGCCTCATTGAATCTTCAGTTCCCACGTTGCCTCTTCAACTCCGTGTCAATTCCATAACACTTTCACTAAGGAAATCTTTTGTTTCTTAACTCTTTCATTTCCAGAGCTAAAATACGGATCGGCTTTTCCTCATACGTCATATCGATTGTATCTCAATCTCGATACGAGCAATCACATGTGACGGATCCGATCCAGATCTCACGGAGCATAGAAACATGAAATACATCGTGTATCTTTTCTAATTCAGAGGTAGCTTCAATCTATAAGCAACAGCCCAACACGCTCAATGATTTCATACGGTCCAATGAACCTCGGGCTCAACTTGCCTTCCTACCAAAACGGAGCACTTTCTTCCACGGAGAAACCTTTAAAAATACTCGGTCTCCAATCGAAATTCAATATCTTTACGCTTCAAATCAAGATAAGACTTTTGACGATCCAAGTAGCTTTCAAATTGTCTCTAATAATAGCTACTTTTCTGCTCAATTTCTTTAATCAAATCAACCCGTGTATCTTACTCTCGAGCTTAGTCCAAAGATAATGGTGTTCGACACTTTCGCCTGCATAAGACTTCATAGGCGCCATTTTGATACTAGATTGAAAGCTATTATTATAAGCAAATTCAATCAAAGGTAGGTATCGCTCCCATGCACTTCAAACTCGGAACGCAACATCTCAACATGTCCTCAAGTATCTCGAATAGTTCGCCAGATCGACTGGCCTGTCTGCGGATGAAAGGCTGTACTAAAATGTAGTTTAGTACCTAAAGCATCTTGCAACTTCTTCCAAAACCGCGATGTAAATCTCGGGTCTCTGTCTGACACAATGGAACTCGGTACACCATGCAATCTTACAATTTACGATACATATAATTAACAAGTTTATCGAGTGAAAAGTCCATGAACCCAAGACAAAATGAGCTGATTTAGTCAGTCTATCAACTATAACCCATACGGCATCTTTCTTACTCGGTGTCATAGGAAGACCGGATACAAAATCCATTGTAATTCTATCCCATTTCCATTCAGGTATCAGGATTGGCTGAAGTAGTCCAGATGGCACTTGATGTTCAAACTTTTACTTGTCGACAAATTAAGCATTTCAAACAAATTCGGATATATCCCGTTTCATGCCGAGCCACCAATAGAACTGTTTCAAATCGTTATACATCTTCGTGCTACCGGATGTATCGATAGTCGACCGCTATGAGCCTCACTCAAAATCATCTCAGATCAAATCGAGTTCTTAGGAACACACATTCGCTTTTAAAATTCAAACAATCATTTGCATCAATCAAAATCGATTCGCACCTTTTCACAATCGAATTTGACTAGCAATCAAATCTTCATCAACTTTCATGCATCACAAATTTGCTGAATAAACATCGGTCTTGCTCAGAACTTCGGCTATGATCGAACCATCACCAGACATAGCCATATGTGCATTCATTGCACGAAGAGCAAATAATGATTTCTGACTTAACGCATCCACAACAACATTAGCTTTTCCCGGGTGATAGTCAATCACCAATTCATAGTCTTTCAACAGTTCTAGCCACCGCGTTGTCTCAAATTCAGATCTTTCTGAGTCATTAGATACTTCGACTTTTGTGATCCGAGTAAACATGGCATTTCTCGCCAAATAAGTAATGACGCCAAATCTTCAATGAACACAATGGTCGCAAGCTCTAAATCATGCGTCGGGTAATTTTTTCATGCGGCTTCAGTTGTCTTGAAGCGTCACGCTACAACTTTGCCTTCCTACATCAAAACGCAGCCCAAACCAAAAGCTTTTAGGTATTTTTAATTAAGAGTTAACAATAATAAAATGTTTATAAAAAGAATTTCATATACTTGAAAACCCAAATTTATTTTAAAAAAACATCATATAATCATAGTCCATGTTCAAAAGCCTTTTTATAATTGTGGCAAAGCCAATGAACTAGAGGCAATAAGCCATATTTGTGGCAAGGCCACCGAACTAGAGCAATAAGCCATTATTGTGGCGAACCACCGAACTAGAGGCAATAAGCCATTATTGTGGCAGAGCCACCGAACTAGAGGCAATAAGCCATTATTGTGGCAGAGCCACCGAACTAGATTTTTTGCAATCGGCCATTCTTCTCTTCATATATCCCACCCCATGCAATTATGCGTGTATAACAAAATATAAAAATTTCTTAATAATGCATAACATGGTGGGTTTATCGTTTAAACATTTCATTTGGCCCATAAACATAATTTAGCAATTTGTCTATTTAGCAGTTTAGTGGGCATTGGCCCATTTACCAAACTAAAGTATTTTGGCCCAATTTATCGAACTAGAGTATTTTGGCCCAATTTATCGAACTAGAGTATTTTGACCCAATTTATCAAACTAGAGTATTTTGGCCCAATTTATCGAACTAGAGTATTTTGGCCCAATTTATCGAACTAGAGTATTTTGGCCCAATTTCACGAAACATACAATTTTCGTAATAACAAATAATTTCTCGAGGGCGTTTTCGTAATTTTCACGATTTAGTCGTTTTTACGTATTTTCGTCAAAATATCAGTTTTTATGTTTTTACCGATCTAGTCATTTTTACGATTTTTACTTCCATACCGATATTGACATCCAACCAAAAATAATAGTGTGAAGTTACACACCTCGATACCGAGAGTACTAATCCTTCTCGCTCCTCGGCACCTAAAACATATTTCGATCCGTTAGAATACTATTTCGTAAAAATATTATTAATCGATAATAGATCCAAAATCTTACCCTCTTGATTTTGAATCACTTCGATTTTCGGCTTCTCCTCGTTTATTGGTTCGTTAGTCGCCGAGAATCCACCAACGTATAATGGCTCGAAAGTTCGTACTACTTGAATAGTTGACTCCTTTCTAAGATGGTCCGCAACGGTGGAAAATCCTGATCGCAAAACGCTCTTCGCTTAAATGGGGATTCTAGATCCGCCTCTTAACGTGACTAACCAACGCCCTTTTCTTCCCTATTTTGAAAGTCATCACGATCAAAGGAATATTAGTTAAATCTAATATAATATCGAATAGTACTAGAGGTTTTAAAGAGTGGGATGTCCTTACCACAATAAAACGTTTCCAACGTTTCTACGGTTCTCCGATCACTTGAGTTTCGATCTTCGTTATTGCACTAAATAATAACGAAAAAACGTTATTAGAATGAACGTTATATCGATTCAAAAGTCCTTCATAACACCATTAATATTCTACCATAATACCATTCGTAAATCGAAAACGAAAAGAAGAAACCCTTACCTATAATCCACGATCAAAAGAAAGGATTGAAAACGATGCTTATGAGAGTTGGAAAATTCACTATGCAACCAAAGAAAAGAAAATAAATTCGACTATGGGCACTCTAGCATTCGACCATTGAAGAAAAAGGAAGAAAATATGAGTGAAAAGAAATAAAGATGAGAGAAGAATGATGATGATGTCTTTTAACTTTCAAAGAGAATGGAGAATAGAAGAAAGAAAGAGATGAGTTTTGAGAGCAATGTATGTTCGGCAATGGGAGAAGAAAAGAAAAGAATGGTCTTTTAGGTATTGGTAAAATCGGCACTAAGAGAAAGGCACAAAATTGAACACTAAAGTGAAAAGCAAAATGACCAATTGGTCAAAATAATCAAGGCTTACCAATGATCAATTTCGGCTAAAGGGAAAAGAGGTTGAGAAGAAGAAAAATTCTGCACTAGGTTGCTAGGAATGACCAAAGAGAAAATGAAATGCTTAGCCAAAACTAACACAAAAATTTGGCTCCTTCTCTATACCCAATTGCCGTCAAAGCATGGTCAATAGCCATGATTTTGTTTCCAAAATTCTTCCTTGATATGTGCCTTATGTTCCCCTATCTTTCCTTAAGTATTTGATTCCATGCCATATGATAACTATTTCCATAACCCTTTGATACACTAACCAAAATAACATGGTCAACACTTATCATATATGTTCTTGGCCGACACTTGCTATCCATGTGCAGAAAATTAAAAACAAAAATTCATTTAGATGCTAAACAAGGGATTCGAACCTCTTCCCTCTTGCTATAACTCATGCGCCAACTCCACCATGCCATGTACTCAACTTATGACACACATTAACACTTAATTTAACTTAAGTCTTAATGACATTTGCTTCTCTTCAATAATTTCTCAATTATTAAATTTTATTCCTTATCCAAATTATGCTATACTCCTCTTTAGGACTTCAATAAGAACTAAATAAAAGAAAGAAATTTTCCTTTAAAGTCTAAACACCAATTCATGCAATATATAAACACTCGGATTTTTAGGGTGTTACAGTGAAAGTACCGATAATGACATCTAGAGAAGCAGCATCCTCTCTAGTTCGAGTAACATAAGCTCTAGCTGGAGCTCTAGCCTCAGATCGATCTGTTGTGTTTTTGTCCCTCTCGACTACCACCTACATTGCTGAATGCAGGGTGGTCCGCCCGATCGATGCATTACTCGGTCTAGAGTTACATCTTCAGATTCGGCTCATTAACATCGGGCACTCTCGAATAAAATGGTCTGAGGATCCACATTTAAAGCAAGACTGGTCACGAACTCTACAACTCCCAGAATGCCATTTTCCACAATATTTGCATTCAACTCGATTCTGTGGGACATTACCAACACTGGCCATCGAGGTAGCTCGGGAGCCCACTAGAGGTCGATCGCGTCTAAACGAATCTGAAGTAGCTTTGTGTCGACTGAATTCATCTCTAAATTTCTTAGATGTGGAATGGAAATTCTTACCCGACGATCTTTTATGGGTGTCTCTAGCTTCTGTCTCAGCCTTTCTTTTCTCCTCCCCAAGCTCTTCAGCTTTGCAAGCTCGCTCGACAAGTGTCACAAACTCTTTAATTTCAAGAATTCCAACAAGCAACTTTAATTCTTCATTCAAACCATCTTCAAACCTTTTGCACATAATGGCTTCAGTTGATACACACTCCCGAGCATATCGGCTCAATCTGACAAATTTTTGCTCATATTCAGTCACGGTCATTTGCCCCTGTTTTAGTTCAAGAAATTCTTTACGTTTCTGGTCGATGAACCTCTGGCTGATATATTTCTTGCGAAATTCATTCTAGAAGAAATCCCACGTCACTTTTTCTTTTGGAACCACTGATACTAGTGTATTCCACCAGTGATAGGTCAGTGTCCGGTAAAGATATAGCACATTTCAAACATTCGTCTGGAGTGCAAGATAGCTCATCGAGTACCCGAATAGTGTTATCAAGCCACATTTCAGCTCGCTCTGCATCATCATCATCATTAGCCTTGAATTCTTCGACCCCAAATTTCCTAATTTTATCAACAGGAGGCCTACTAGATCTCATTGGATCTATCATCGGGGGTGCTGAAGGTACCGGAGTTGGATTATTCGGTGGTGGAGGTTGTTGTACAGTTGGATTATTCTGAATAAACTGGGTAAACCATTCATTCATCATTTGGTAGAAGGCTTGTTTAGCCTCTCCCTCGTGGTTACCCGTGAATCGGTTGAGAGTCTAGTGGCGCTGATCCATGTGCGAGACCAGCGACACTTTCCACATCATCGGCTCACGACTCTATTAGGATCGAAATCCATTTACTATATAAAATACAATTGAAATTGTCAGAAGTCACCACACTATCATGTATACAATTTAAAGGCATGTATAGCTAGACTCTTACATACTACGGTAGTCCTAGAATCGACTAAACCGTAGCTCTGATACCAATAAATGTAACACCCCTAACTAATATCCGTCGTCGGATTAGGGTTACGGGGCATTACTATTTAAATCACAACTTTTGATCAATCACTTAAGTCATATCTGACATAATCGGTTTTAATTATGTAATAGTCATGACATTTAAATAAACCTCTCTCATACCAAAATCAAATAGAACCAACACTCAATCAATCCAATGCAAACCTGAAATTGGCTAACATGCGCATAATTGAGCCACATAAATTTAAACAACTTATTCATTACTTTTGCTTGCTTTGCATACAATTCAAACATGTACAATCTCTTTTGTCTAGATAAGCAGAATAAGATCAATTTCTAAAATCTTAATTTAGTAAATGTAACACATGGCATACTAGACCCAAAAATTTAGATATATTTCATCACATACATACACATATTACCACTTTGAATTTATACAACATTAAAACATATGTCGAATGCCATCAAAACCATATTTCTCTCATTTGGCTATCTCATTACTGATTCACATAGGACACACTAAATACTCATATACCTATAACTTCCATACTCGGATTTGCCATTTCAGAACATGTTCATTAATATTCTCTATTACCAAATACAAAGTTTACAAGGCTAACTCATGCTTCCAAATTACACATCCAAAATAATATGCACTGAGACCTAATCCAACTCACTAAACAACCACCCCTATTCACATATAAAAAGGTCTATCAAAATCTCATATAGGTGATCACATATCAAACATATCATATCTAAACATCATTCGACCAACATTCAATAAACTAAACAAAGTTCGAACCTAATATCCAACTATCCAAGAATAATATATGTATGCACTCACTTACACAAATTGAATCGAAATAGCCTAATACAATCATACATTATTGAACATAATGCTTATCTAGTAAGTGACCAATTCAAATACACACAAGTCATAACATTATTTAACACATATATCTCACATACTATAACTTAAATATGCATCCATCATTTACTTTATTGACTAAACCGAATATTACACCAAGCTTACCATTATTCATTGCGAATCATGAACCCAAACATTATAAATGTATATACCATATATTAAGCTCATCAACATGAACTAATTTATAAGTCATTCATGTCATAACCTAGCATGCATAAATAATAGTACCACTCTCACACATGATTAAACCATAATCAAGCATAAATAATAGTTCATGGCATGAGCAAACTATATCATCACAACACAAAACAAGTTATTCAAAATAGATAGCCATTTTAGCATGGCTAGCATATTTACACTATTACAAAACATTAGTTATATGGTTTAGTCTAGCCTATACATGCCCTTTTAAATAACAAACTAAGTTTTCAATACCAAAAGAAAGTCGATAGTGTGGTTGACTTCACGGATGATCCTTGAGCCCGTAGTTCGAATCAAAATCTATAAAATGTAGTAGGCAAAGACACACACACGAGAAGCTTACTAGCTTAGTAAGTCTCGAGCAAATATAAATATAATGAGCATACATTTAAACATATTAAAATCCAAGCTTATAGTATGAAACATAATTATTTCATTATGTAAAATATAGATAGTGAATAATAGTAATGCTCTTTACTTAAATATCATTCTTTGTGACATCGTGAACTCAGATATCATTATTTCATATGAACCAATCTAGGCATCGGTCTTTTATTTCTAATTACACACAAGTATAAGTGCTTTTGTCACACTCATCACCGATCTTTAACTATACAATAAAAGTTTTAGTTCACTTCATTCCTTACTAAAATGGTAGGTTAGTTCTTACCGAACTTTTACCACATATCACTATATAAACATCTCACCTTGTTTGATGTTCAAAATCTCCACTTATAGCATATCAAAGATAAAGCACGCTAGGCATTTAAAGCCCGAAATAAATCACCTAAGATGAAGCCTTCTAGGCACTAAGCCCGAATATATCACCAAGACGAAGCTTCGCTAGGCACTAAGCCCGAATATATCACTGGCACAAAGCCTGCTAGGCACTAAGCCCGAATATATCACCGGCACAAGGCCTGCTAGCCACTAAGCTCGAATATATCACCGGCATAAGGCCTTCTAGGCACTAAGCCCGAATACATACACAAACCAATCACATACTTCACATTTTTTTCTAAATAATATATCAAAGATACACATGAATCTCGTATTGTCAATTTAGGCATTCAAGCCAAATTCACTATGTATATTCGGCTATTACAATAATATACCTTTAAATTTATCGAACAATATCATTTAACAGTTTCATAAATAATTCCATGACTCATTTTAGCTTAAGGACTTACCTTGGTTGTCGATAGACCGTGCAAATCGACTATTCGAGAACCTCCGTCTTTCCCCGATCTAAATCCGTTTTTCTTTGCTCTTGATCTAAAACACATTAAAATTTAGCTCATTCAAGCACCATTCATCTCAATTTAGTCCCTAAGCATATAAATGGGCAAATTACTATTTTACCCCTAGTATTTCACAACTTTGTAATTTAGTCCTATTTGCATAACACACAAAATACACCAAATTAGCTAAAACTATACAAGGGCGAATATTCCTAGGGACTTTACAAGTCCTCACATTTCATTTATTTTGCAAATAGGCCCTCTAAAATTTTATTTTTACAATTTAGCCCTAAATACTCAATTTCATCAAAACTTCCAATGCAAAACATACTAATCTTTTACATATCTTTCATCTAAAATCATCAAATATCAAAACCACATGAACACAACAATGGCGAACATCAAGCATGCTTAGATTCAAAAATTACACCATGGGTCGATTACGGTTCGAAGCAACGATTTCAAAAACGTAAAAATTATTAAAATCGAAATCAAACTAACCTTGAAATCAAGCCTCAAATTGTCGAAATTTAAAGAACACAACCCCTTTTTTCTTTCTCAACATTCAGCCTTGAGAGAATGAATAATATCATGGCTTTTGTTTATGTTATTTTAACATATAATAAAGAAATTATTAAATTACTAATATAACCTTTAATATAAAATAAAACTAATATATATACTAAGGTTATTTTTGACATAAGCCACCCACTAACTCTAAAATGGGTTATTTACCCTTTTAATGCTTCATATTAAGCCATGCTCAAATAGGCACTTTACACTCTAGTATGCCACTTTTACCTTTTACGATTAAGTCCTTTTTGTCTAATTCGATACTCAAACGATAAAATTTTTCTACGAAACTTTCACACACATAAATTCATATATAATAAACTCAAAATATAAATATTAAATATTTATCGGGCTCAGATTCGTGGTCCCGAAACCACCTTTCCGATTAGGGTCAGATTTGGTCTGTTACAGACTTATCTCACTTTAAGGGTACAACTAGTATCCACGTTTAATCATAATTTAAATAATCATGATTTTAACAAAAAAAAAACATAGATTTATTTGTTTAGTGTTAAAACCCACACCTGATTTGTAGATCTGATGTGAAACGCTCATCATGAACACTCTCACTTAGATTTAGCCCCAAAAGTCTTATCTAATAAAATCAAACGATGATTAAAAGTTTGGATTTATCAAGAGCGTCATACATAATATAAGTTAAGTCTCACCATTTTACTTATCCCATGATCTAACACTCGAATCAATGATTTCGTCTCAAACGCTAGTGATTTCCCAGAATGTTGTTATGCCATTCAATAAACATAAGGATCGAGCATTAATACATGAGGAGAAATAAATCTCAATTACCACTATACCATTCGGTTAATAAGGGGATTAAAGGGAAGAGGATGATTTCAGTACTACTCTTATAATTACACTACTTGGTCAACACAATAAGATCAGAGATTTGCCTTGATGCAGAAAGGAGGAGTTGAGGGATTTATCAAAAGATCACTAGATTAATGAGTCGAAAAAGAAACAAACATTAAAAAAATGGTTTAAGTTTGATCATTAGAGAAAGATGGATGATTTAAGAAGTAAAAAGGAAGAAAAAGGGAGAGATTTCAATCACTGGTGATAGAGCTACAACGGGACGATGGTTCGACGATGGTCCAACGGAAGGGTGTAGGGAAAGAAATAGCCAAAGGGTTTAGACACTAACAAAGGATGGAGAAGAAAATAAAAGAGAAAAGGTGAAAGAGAAAAGAGAAATTGTGGTGGCGCACGGTGGTTATTACTACAATGACGCTTGGAGAAAAAATGAGGAGGACGAGGATATGATGGTTACACAGTGGTACGATGGTGGAGGATGTAACACCCCTAATCCGAGACCATCGCCGGAATAGGGTTAAGAGGCATTACCAATCAATCAGAAAATTTAACATCTAAGTTTAAAATACAAAGTCAATCATCTTCAATCACTCTTATTTACAATCATGTTGTCCCTTATCAAGGTCTATGAAACCTTCATCACATGCTAAAGAAGGGTCGGGACTAAACCGAACATATACAAAAGTTCTCGAAAACATAACAACTTAACCAAAAATACAAGGGATACACGTCCGTAGGGATAGGCCATGCCTCACCCACGGCTACTTGACACACCCGTGTGTTCTCCCGATGGTCATATACTGCCAAAATCAACACAGCCACCAAGCACACCTGTGTGCTAGGGCCGTGTACTACTAGATCATATACTGCCATTTCTCACACTGCCACCAAGCACGTCGTGTCGAGGCCGTGTGCTACTAAGCTATATTCTACCAATTCACCCACGGTCTTTAGGCAAGCCTGTGCCCACAACCGTGTGACATTATAGGCCATCTACAAGGCCAAAATGCCACATAAGGGTCAAACCTACAAGCCAAATTAACCAAGACATCTTATGCATATATTACCACGAAAACATACCAAAATAGTCATTCAACCCATGCATTCAATACCAATTCCTACCATGACAATTTCAAAGACTAAAACTCATATCATCACAAGCATTAATAATTCGTTTGCTTAGCCAAAACTTAACCATTTCAAATGCATCACACCATACCAAAATTTGTTATCATATAACTCATTCCTTCAAGCATTTATCAACTCAAAACTTGCCAAAACATATGGCTAAGTTCACTTCATAAACATATACATATAACTAGCCTACACATGCCATATTTCCAATTATATACATCCTTTCTAAAGTACCAAATTAGAATGCTGATAGTGTGATTGAGAAGCTGACGATCCCTGATCCGAGCTAGCTTTACTGACACTGCAAGGCAGAAAAACGATTCACACAGTAAGCATTCCAAAGCTTACTAAGTTCAACATACAATACAACTATCTTATTAATCTAACCAAAGTACATAATAAACAATCACATAGATCATGTAACACCCCAAACCCGGCCTAGACGTTATGACCGAATCTAGCATGTCACATGGAAAGGTTGTTAAAGAATCTATGCGTTCGTTAAAAAAAATCAAGTTTTGTGAAAAATCCAATTTGTTTTATAGTTCTCTTTGCAAAAACATTTTCGTTGCTATTTTCAATGATCTTGGTTATAATTAATCCAACTCTATTAGTTTCAAGAAAACAACATTTAAATTAAAGTAAACATGCGATATTTTGAAAAGAGTTATCAACGTGAAGAAAATCTAGAGTTTTATCCATTATAGTTTGTAAACCGTGTATTAATATTATAGAAAAAACCATTATTAATGTTTTAGAAAATCCCAAATTGAGCATTCAAAATTAATAAGTAGTAATCGAATTAAAAGCTAAAACCAAAACAAAATACCAAAGGCCTTATTACAAAACAAAAACCCTAATTTAAATAAAATCTATAGTACCGCAAAACGGAATTTATTAAGCTACAATGTATGGCCACCATAGAGTTCACTTCGGCTCCAAATCCGCAAAGCTAGGAATTACCTACAGATTAAGTAGAGGGGTGAGTTACGAGAACTCTGTGTGTAATCCCCTATACGAATGATAACTGGGTCTAAGCCTACAGAAGCACATTGAGCCTTAGCTCTCACAGTAATGAAATTGGCCGAAGCCCATACGAGGCGAACTAGGCCGTAGCCCTAACAACATGGCATAAATAGTGAATGCAATGCAACCCAGCGCAACCTAGTATTCCATCCTCTACACTCCACTCCATATGTCCATCCTCAACACACCTGGGGATTTCTACAATCAACCCTCCATCCTCTACACTCCTTTTTGGCAGTCATGCTGACAGACACATTGTTCAAAGTCAATATAACGTGGCCTAGCCACCGATCACTATGTGACCAAATCACCGATACGATAATGAGGCACCAAGCCATCCTTTAGTGTGACAGTGTCACCGAAATATGTGGCAGACCCACCGAAATAATAATATAATCGGGACACAGCCCTGGGTAAACATGATTGACATAGAGTCATCAATAACTGTATTATGCTTAGCACATAGCCATCAACGATGGTAATATAATTGGCACACAGCCTTGGGTAAAAACGATTGGTAAAAAGCCATAATCAAGATGGCACGGAGCCATATTTAGGTTGGCATATAGCCATTATACAGAATGTGGCATAGCCACCGATATACACCTCCCCGATCATCAATAACCCAACCCCATGCAATATGCCGTGTATGTCATGCTCAATCATTACACATGTATGCAGAATGGCCATGCTCAATAACAATCATTTAAACATGTAATAAAAGCATATCAATCATACAACCATAGCCAAACCGGTCATATCATAGCACAAGCCAATCACTTACCTACAAGGGCAAATCAGTCATTTTACCCTGTAAGGGTATTCCGGTAATCCTACCCTTCAAGGGTAGTTCAATAATTCTACTCCTAACTAATTCCTGTATGCAAAACATAATCAATCATACAATTAACACATAAAACACTAGTACTACCACGAGGATACAACGATCATTTTGTCATTTAAGGGTAAAACAGTAATTTTACAAATCGGGGGTATTTCGATAATTTTGCAAACTGGGGGTATTTTGGTAATTTCATAAACTGAGGGTATTTCGATAATTTCACAAACTAGGGGTATTTCAATAATTTTATAAACTAGGGGTATTTTAGTAATTTTACAAACCAGGGGTATTTCGATAATTTTACAAACTAGGGGTATTTTGGTAATTTCACAAACCAAGGGTATTTCGATAATTTTGCAAACCAGGGGTATTTTGGTAATTTTGCAAACTAGGGGTATTTCGGTAATTTTACAAACCATGGGGTATTTCAATAATTTTGTAAACTAGGGGTACTTCGGTCATTTTACAAATCAGGGTATTAACGACCCAACAGAAGGTCCACTGTGGCCTCGAATGACTCAAGTATTCTAAACAGAGGTAATGATGCGAATAGGCCTAAGGCCCATTCTCAGCCCAAGTGGACCCACACACTCGTGTGGCCCATTTAGCCCAAACCTAGCCACATATATGAGATTCACATAGTCTAGTTCACTATCTACTACTCAATCATACCCACATATATGAGATTCACATAGTCTAGTTCACTATCTACTACTCAATCATACAATTTACTCATATGAGCCCCCGGGCCCATTAGGCCCACTTGGCCCTTTTCGGGCCAACGTGGCCCAACAGCCCATACCCACAAGAACACTACTGATGGCCTCAACTATCGTGTTGAAGCTCCACACTTGCGCTCGCACGCTCGTGTGGTTACTATCGCCGTGTCATCGGCATTTCGACATATGCCGCTCGACAGCTAGAGTAGAGAGAATACACACTTGATAGGAATCTGAAGCTGCTAAACTGCGCTCCAAGCATTCCTATGCCCAACGCCAACCAGATATGCTCCTTCTCCTCCTAGGCAGCTCTATATATAGCTAGCTTCTCACCTTCCTTCTTTGTATCTTTTCGATGTGGGATCCCTCCGTCAGTAGAGTTTAAATCCAACTCAAACTCTTCCCGTCTAATTCGCAAAATAAATACTCCCTTGTTTGTCTTGAGATTCAAACCCAGGCTCCCCTGTAGCATAATCCACGCCCCTAGCCACTTTACCAACTAGCTCCTTGTGTCTAACATCATGCGCAACTAAATATAGACCTTTGGCCAAATTCTAAAGTCCATATAAAAAGAAAACCAAAATGCAAGAGCCAAGACTTGAACCTTGGACCTCCTTCCTTCCTTTTAGCGTCACCACCTTGCCTGTTATGTGGCGTCACTTTGTCACTACACCACACACTCCACTTGTGTCATTCTCTCCACATTTTATTCTTAAAGCCTACCTACTAACTCCCAGGGTTTTTTTCACCTAAAACCAAAATTTCCCTAAAGCCAAAGTTTGAACCCGGGACTTTATAGAAGCCCTCTAACCTACCAAAATCACTCACCTACTAGATCCAACTTGCATTAAAGTCGTTCTCTTGTTCCCAAAAGTTTTAAACGGTCCTACGCCTAAGGCCCAATGGGCCCAATCCTACTAGGCCTAAGTTTGGGATGTTCCAGATCACTTATCTCATATTCATATCATCTCATCCATAGAAAAATTCTCATTCATTCAATTATAACTTGTTTATAAATTATCAACCACAAAGGTCCAATACATATCTTAGCTAACACTTAGTTGTTCAACTTCCAAGCTATTCAATGTTCGGTTTTACAAGTCGATCATCCTTTGATATTCATTTAATTTAATCGCACACTCAGTGCCACATACATTATCGAAGCATAATTGTTATCGCACACTTGGTGCCTATTCATTTAACCGACTTGCCTCGGTGTCGCACACGCAATGCCAACTCAATAAGCTGAAGCTTTCATCTCATCGCGCACACACAGTGCTACTCATTTCTATTTCAAATTCATATTCGCACACTTAGGGCCATCAACTAAAAATCTTGCACATAGCAACTCATTTCCATACACATATACATATTCATTTTATAATGCTAAAACATATCTCAAATACATGCATTATATCCAAACTTACCTCGGACGTCGAACTATCGATACGGTCGATTAATCGAGCACTTTATCTTTGCCTCGATCTCAATCCGAACATCTCCTCTCTTGGTCTATACACATTCAAATTCAATCCATTCAATCATCAAATCATTCATTATAGTCCAAACACATATATTTAGGGCATTTTGCAAAATAGTCCTCACATTTTCACATTTCAACACTTTAGTCCTTAATTCATCAAATCACCAAATACACATAATTTGCTTATATTCAGGCCTAGCCGAATTCTTACTATGCTTATACAAGTCCACACATTTTATTTATTTCACAATTTAGTCCCTCAATTTCTTATTTTCTCAATTAAGCCCAAAATACTCAATTTAATCAAAAATCCCAATACAAACTATGTTCATCCAACACTAAGTTTTCATATTTCATTATCAAGTAGCACTTAGCTCAAACATTCACCAATGGCTCATCACAAAAACATCATCAATTCACAAAATTACAACATGGGTTGGCTAGACCACGAAGCAATGATTACAAAAATGTAGAAATCACCAAAAATCGAAGACAAAACTCACCTTAATTTAGCCAAAGTCTTAGTCGCAACCTAGGAAGCTTATTTTCTTTCTTTTTCTTTCAATTTTCGGCAAAGATGAGCATGAACTCCACTAATTCATGTTTTTTTTTCATATAATTAACTTAATTTTCCTTTTACCAGATTGCCCTTTCATTAAACATATAAAAGAAATTATCAATATGGTTATCTTGTCATTTAACACCCCACTATCTTAAAATTGGACTAATTGCCTCATAAGGCCCCCACTTTAATAAGACAACAATACTTAAGTAATTATAAATCAGCACATAGCTTTTACTCTTTACGCGATTAAATCCTTTCTCTTAATTCGACACGAAAATGATCAAATCATCACACAGAATTTTCATGTAGACCATGTCACATACTATTCACACAGAAAATAATATTAAATTAACATTTCGACCTCAAATTTGTGGTCTCAAACCACTGTTCCGACTAGGGTCTAAACTGGAATGTTACAACTCTCCCCCTTAGGGATTTTCGTCCCTGAAAATCTTACCAATGAATAAATGAGGATGTTGCTCTTTCATAATGTTTTAAGGCTCCCACGTAGCCTCCTCGATTCTGTGTTTGTGCCACAGTACTTTCACTAAAGAAATTTTCTTATTTCTCAAATCTTTAGTCTCTCGTGCCAAAATTCGGATCGGTTCTTCACTATACGACAAGTCTGACTGAATCTTAACCTCAGTAGATGCAATCACATGAGACGGGTCTGATCTATATCGTCGAAGCATTGACACATGAAACACATTATGGATCTTTTGTAACTCTGATGGCAATCTCAATTATAAGCAACCGGCCCAACTCGTTCAATAATTTCATATGGTCCAATGAACCTCGGACTTAGCTTGCCCTTTCGGTTAAATCGAAGTATTTTCTTCCAATGAGATACTTTCAAAAATACTTTGTCACCAACCTAAAATTTGATATCTTTCCATTTCAAGTCCGCATTAGACTTCTAACGATCTGAGGCTGCTTTCAAACTATCACGAATTTCTTTTACTTTCTACTCAATCTCATTTATAAGATCAACCCTATGAATCTTATTCTCACTTAGCTCTGTCTAGTACAATGGAGTTCGACACTTTTGACCATAGAGAGCCTCATATGGTGCCATTTTGATACTTGATTGAAAACTATTGTTATATGCAAACTCAATCAATGATAAATGTTTTTCCCACGTACTTTCAAATTCAAGTATGCAACATCTCAGCATGTCTTCGAGAATCTGAATGATTCGCTCAGATTAACCATCCGTTCGCAGATGAAACGCAGTACTGAAATGCAATTTCGTGCCTAAAGCATCTTGTAATTTCTTTCAAAATCACGAGGTAAATCTCGGATCTCTTTCAGAAACTATAGATAACGGTACCCCGTGCAATCTCACAATCTCATCGATATATAGTTCAGCTAACTTATCCAAAGAATAGGCAGTTCTTACTGGAACGAAATGAGCTAATTTCGTCAATCTGTCCACTATCACCCAGATTGCATCTTTCTTACTCGGAGATAAGGGCAAACCCGACACAAAGTCTATTGTGATTCTCTCCCATTTCCACTCAGAAATCATAATTGGTTGTAATAAACCAGACAAAACTTAATGTTCAGCCTTAACTTGCTGACAAACTAAACACTTCGACACATAGTCAGAAATGTCTCTTTTCATACGGTGCCACCAATAGAACTGTTTCAGATCATTATACATTTTCGTACTCCCCGAATGTACAGTCAAATTACTATGGTGAGCTTCATTCAAAATCGTTTGAATCAAATCTAAATTTCAAACAATCATCACTATCAACTTGAAATTCTGATTCAGCATTCGAATTACATTGAACTCTTTTTGCTAACAACTCATTATAAATCTTCAGAGCCTCACATAACTGCTGCAAAAACAACAGTTTTACTTTCAATTAAGCTACAACCACGTCATCATCACACAGATCTATCTGATTACTCAAAGCTCGGAAAGCATATAACAATTTAAGACTCAAGGCATTAGCAACAACGTTAGCTTTACCCGGGTGGTAATCTATCACAAGTTCGTAATCTTTCAACAATTTTAACCATCTTCTCTGACGCAAATTCAAATCCCTCTGAGTCATCAAATACTTTAAACTCTTATGATCAGTATAGATATGACATTTCTCTCTAAATAGATAGTGACGCCAAATCTTTAATGCAAATACAATCGCAGCCAATTCAAAATCATGTGTTGGGTAGTTCTTTTCATGCGGTTTTAACTGTCTCGAAGCGTAAGCAATAACTTTCCCTTCTTGCATCAGCACACAGCCCAAACCATTCAACGATGCATCACTGTAAACTATGAATTCTTTGACTGATTCAGGTTGAATCAATACTGGTGCTTCCTTTAACAACACTTTCAACTGTTCAAAGCTCTGTTGGCACTTTTCTGACCACTCGAATCTAACATCCTTCTATAACAACTTTATCAATGGGGTCACAATCATCGAGAAGCCTTTCACAAATTGTCTATAATGTCCCGCTAATCCCAAAAAACTACGAACTTTAGACACATTTCTTGGAGGCTTCCATTCCAAAATAGCAGAGATTTTACTTGGATCAACTCGTATCCCGTCAGCTGATACAATACGCCCTAGAAAACAAACCTCATGCAACCAAAATTCACACTTACTGAACTTTGCATACAACTGTTTCTCATGCAGAGTTTGTAGCACGATTCTCAAATGCTCAGCATGCTGCGTCTCATCACACAAATAGATCAAAATATAATCAATGAACACCACCACGAAGCGATCCAAATATGGTCTGAATATCCGATTCATCAGGTCCATAAACAGGGGCATTTATTAGTCCAAAAGGCATCACTAATAATTCGTAATGTTCGTACCTCGTTCAGAAGGTAGTTTTCGACACATCGGATTCTTTAACTCTCAACTGATAGTAGCCCGATCTCAAGCCTATCTTAGAAAACACTGTAGCTCCTCTCAGCTGATCAAACAAATCATCGATCCGAGGTGATGGATATTTGTTCTTTATCGTCACTTTGTTCAATTGTCGATAATCAATACGCATTCTCATAGTTCCATATTTCTTTTTCACAAATAATACAGAAGCTCCCCAGGGTGAGAAACTCGGTCGTGCAAATCCTCTGCCAGTCAATTCTTGCAACTGAGATTTCAACTCTTTCAATTCTATTGGTGCCATTTTGTATGGAGCTTTCAAAATAGGAGCAGTCCCCGGCACTAACTCAATACCAAATTCAACTTCCCTAATCGGAGGTAATCCCGGTAACTCTTCTGGAAACACATTTGGAACCTCACATACCACAAGCACAGATTCAATTGTCTTTTCCGACACTTTTGTATCAATCACATACACCAAATAAGCTTCGCAACCCTTTCTCATATAGTTCATAGTTTTCATCGCAGATACAACAGCTAGTAATCCTTTCATATCACTGGACTCAATTTGAACTATCTCACCATTCTAACTTTTCAATTCAATACTCTTTCTCTTACAATTCACGATGGCATTATGCAAAGTAAGCCAATCCATACCCAGAATTATGTCAACCTTATCGAATGGTAACAACATCAAATTAACCGGAAAACATAAATCACGAAACATCAATGGGCAATTCTTGCACACCTTATCCATCAAAACACACTTGCCTAAGGGGTTTGACACTCTAACCATAAATTCAATAGACTCAACAGGTAAAGTTTTACTCGATACTAGATTCACACACACATAGGAATGAGTTGATCCTGGATCTATCAATGCAATGACATCAGTATCAAGTAAAGTGAAAGTACCAGTGATGACGTCTAGAGATGATGCTTCCTCTCGTGCATGTATAGCATAAGCTCGGGCAGGTGATCTCGCTTCGACCGCACAACTGTATCAGTTGTCCCTCTTTGGCTCTCACTTACATTTTTGGTGTTTCTAGGTGGTCTACCCCGGGCTGTCATATTACTCGGTCTTTCATTCTGAACATTTCCCTCTTTCACTATCTTCGGGCAATCTCAAATAAAATGATCTCGGATTTACATTTATAACAAACTCTATTGTTGGATTGCCCTAGCACTCTCCCACATGTCTCCTCCCACATTGTTTACACTCTGGCTTGTTACTCTTAACACTGCTAACACTTGATTCAATCGGAGCTTGGATTCGTAAACCAGTACTTTGTCTTGAACGATCTCTATTTGGATGTCTAGACGAAGCATTTGAACGATTGATTGTAACTTTATATCTCTTTGTAGAAGGTTGAGAAAATTTATTCATAGATCTATTTCTTTCATCACGAGCTTTAGAATCAACTTTATTCTTTTCTTTACTGAGTTCCTTGGCTTTGCATGCTCTTGCCACTAGTACAACGAATTCATTTATATCAAGTATTCTAACCAACAACTTAATGTCTTCATTCAATCCCTCTATGAAATGTTTGCACATAGTAGCTTCGGTAGAAACACACTCTCTAGCATATTAACTCAATCGTACAAATTCCTACTCGTACTCAGTAACAGACAAACGACCCTGTTTCAATTCTAGAAACTCTTTACGTTTCTGATCAATGAAAAATTGACTAATATACTTCTTTCTGAACTCAGCTTGAAAGAAATCCCAGGTGATTCTCTCTCTCGAAACTATAGATGTCAACGTCTTCCACCAATTATAAGCCAAATCCCTCAACAATGAAATAGCGCATTTAATACATTCATCCAGAGTCAACGACATCTCATCAAATACTCGAAGGGTATTCTCGAGCAAAAACTCAGCCCGTTCAGCATCATCCTCTGCCGTGGCCCTAAACTCTTCAGCCCCGTACTTCTGAATCTTATCTACAGGTGGTTTATTTATTCTATTCGGATCTACGACTTGCGGCACAACATGCACATGTGGGGGTGGAGGTTGTGGAGCAGTGGATTTGTTCTACCAAATTCTGAAAACCATTCACTCATCATACGGAAGAAGGCTTGCTTAGCCTCTCCTCCCTCATTACTTTCATTTGACCTAGATGCGGCCGGCACTATCCCTTGAGTGGGAGTAGGCGCATTACTCTCTATGTCATCAGCAACTGCTCGATCGGGATACATTACTATATTAAAACACATTTTTAACTGTCAGAATTCATCACACTATTGCAATTTCATAATATGGCATGTATAGCTAGACTCACACACGCTACGTTAGTCTGAGAATCGACTGAACTGTAGCTCTGATACCAATAAAATGTAACACCCCTAACCAGAGACCACTGCCTAAATAAAGTTAAGAGGCATTACCAATCAATCAAAAAATTTAACATCTAAGTTTACAACACAAAGTCAATCATCTTCAATCACTCTCATTTGCAATCATGTTGTCCCTTATCAAGGTATATGAAACCTTTATCACATGCTAAAGAGGGTCGGGACTAAACCAAACATATAAAAAATTTCTCAGAAACATAACAACTTACCAAAAATACAAGGGATACACGCCCGTGGGGGTAGGCCGTCCCTCACCCATGGCTACTTGACACGCCTGTGTTCTCCTCGTGGTCATATACTGCCAAAATCAACACGGCCACCAAGCACGCCCGTGTCGAGGCCGTGTGCTACTAACCTACATTCTGCCAATTCACCCACGGTCTTTAGGCACGCCCGTGTGCCACAACCGTGTGACATTATAGGCCATCTACAAGGCCAAAATGCCACCCATAAGGGTCAAACCGACAAGCCAAATTAACCAAGACATCTTAAGCACATATTACCACCAAAACATACCAAAATAGTCATTCAACCCATGCATTCAATACTGATTACTACCATGACAATTTCAAAGACTAAAACTCATATCATCACAAGCATTAATCATTCGTTTGCTTAGCCAAAACTTAACCATTTCAAATGCATCACACCATACCAAAATTTGTAATAATATAACTCATTTCTTCAAGCATTTATCAACTCAAAACTTTCCAAAACATATGGCTAAGTTCACTTCATAAACATATACATATAACTAGCCTATACAAGCCATATTTCCAACTATATACATCCTTTCTAAAGTACCAAATTAGAATGCTGATAGTGTGATTGAGAAGCTGATGCTCCCTAATCCAAGCTAGCTTTACTGACACTGCAAGGTAGAAAAACGATTCACACAGTAAGCTTTCCAAAGCTTACTAAGTTCAACATACAATACTACTATCTTATTAATCTAACCAATGTACATAATAAACAATCACATAGATCACTTATCACATATTCATATGATCTCATCCATAGCTAAAATTCTCACTTATTCAATTATAACTTGTTTATAAATCATCAACCACAAAAGTTCAATACATACCTTAGCTAACACTTAGTTATTCAACTTCCAAGCTATTCAATGCTTGGTTTTACATGTCGATCATCCTTTGAAATTCGTATAATTTAATCGTACACTCAGTGCCACATACATTATCGAAGCATAATTGTTATCGCACACTTGGTGCCTAATCATTTAACCAACTTGTCTCGGTGTCGTACACTGTAACACCCCTTACCCAAAACCTTTGCCGGAGTCGAGTATGGGGCATTACAAGTCTTGACTACTAGTTTGGAGCATGAAAATTTAAAGCTGTCCAACTGCGTCATACTGACCAAATCGACCATAACTCGAGTTACAAAACTCGAAATTTAGATCCGTAAATTTTCCTTGCAACTAGACTCATATAAATTTTCACCATAATTTTTCCAGAATTTTTCATGTGGCCAATTAGTACAGTTTATTCATCAAAATTACCCTTATTACACTGCTTGACAATTCTGACCTGTCTCTATAAACATACAGTTATCTCATTGCACAAATTTCATATGATGTTCTTGTTTATACCAATGAAAAATAGACTCATTAAGGGTTCTACACATATAAACCATGCTTCTTAATGATTTTTGTACAATTTTTGAAAATTTTTCCAAAACAGAACAGGGACTCACGAATTCATTCAGGACAAGTCTCACTAAAACTTAAATATCTAATTATATATAATTCCTTTGCCTAACTTGTTTCTTTCATATCAAAATAGACATAATAAAATTTAATTCTATGTCTTATTCACTTTGTAATTCAATTTCTCCTATTTTTGGTGATTTTTCAAAATCACATCACTGTTGTAACTAAAAACTGTTTCACAACAAAATAGTCATGAAACATATTCTTTACATATCATTTAGCAACCAAGCTTATATAGCCAATACTCAATCAAATACATATCCATCATTTTACCTCATTATCATGCCAAATTATACCATTTATCCTTCTTAAAATACATACACAAAATCAATCACTTAACTACATATTTGGTCTTCCAAAATAATCTCAATACATAACATATACTATACCATATACTCAATAATAAGAATCTAATACTTTGTCGAATCATGAATCCAACATTATCAATGTATATACCATATATTAAGCTCATCAACATGAACCGATTAATAAGTCTTTCCTATCATAATCTAACATGCACAAATAATAATACCACTCTCACACATGATTAAACCATAATCAAGCATAAATAATAGTTCATGGCATGATCAAACAATATCATCAAAACACGAAACAAGTTATCTCAAGCCATTTTCGCATGGCTAGCATATTTACACTATTACAAAACATTAGTTATATGGTTCAATCTAGCCTATACATGCCCTTTTAAATAACAAACCAAGTTTTCAATACCCAAAAGAAAGTAGATAGTGTGGTTGACTTCACGATGATCCTTCGAGCACAGTAGTTCGATTCAAGATCTATAAAACAAAGGTAGACAAAACACACACACGAGAAGCTTGCTAGCTTAGTAAGTCCCAAGCTCAAAATGATACTACATTCAATTACTTAATCATTTAAATCATTTATCTCAACCATCTTAACATATTACAATTTCTTACACCTTTAGCACTACTATTAGGAAACCAAATATTCATTATAGCACATTCAAGCTCAAACTCACCACATAATACTTGTGTACATCAATCGTAATCTCAATATACATATCATCTGTACTCATGGCATTAAATAAACTCTAGCAACATTAAAACATATCAAACCTTACTTACTTATCCGAGCCTTTACTAAGCACATTAGTTACGATTTACCTTGAACCACAATTTGGTTTCTCCTTGGTAAAACATCATCAAGATAAAGCACGCTAGGCATTAAAGCCCGAAATCAAACACCGCACAAGGCACGCTAGGCACGAAGCCGAATATGTCACCGTGATTAAGCACGCTAGGCACGAAGCTTAAATATGTCATCGGCACTAAGCACGCTAGGCACGAAGCTTGAATATGTCACCTAAGACTAAGCACGCTAGGCACGAAGCCCGAATATGTCATTACCAACTTATACACCTTACAGTAATGCTGCCCAAAATAGCATAAAACACACATTATTCAAGTCACTTTAACATGCCAACTCGTTTAGAGATATAACAACATTTCATTTCAAATTCACTATCACTTATATAAAATTTCAACCGATCCCATACCAATACTTTCACATTCGGCTAACATAAGAGTTTATAGAAAACTTTATTTAATAACATCATTTAGTACATTCATAATAATTCGATAATCTATACTTGCTTAAGGACTTACCTCTACTGTCGATAGTCCGTGCGAATCGACAATTCAAGAACCTTCGACTTTCCCTGGTCTAATTCCGCTTTGCTCTTGATCTAAAACACATTAAAGTTTAGCTCATTCAACCACAATTCATCTCAATTTAGTCCCTAAGCACATAAATGGGCAAATTACTATTTTACCCTAGAATTTCACAACTTTGCAATTTAGTCCTATTTGCTTAACACACAAAATACACCAAATTAGCCAAAACTATGCAAGGGCGAATGTTCTGGGGCCTTACAAGTCCTCACATTTCATTTATTTTGCAAATAGGCCCTCTAAAATTTATTTTACAATTTAGCCCTAAAACTCAATTCCATCAAAACTTCCAACACAAAACATATTAATCCTTTACATATCTTTCATCTAAAACCATCAAATATCAAAATCCACATGAATACAACAATGGCGAACATCAAGCATGCTTAGATTCAAAAATTACAACATGGGTCTTCATTATTCAAGCAACGATCTCAAAACGTAAAAATTACTAAAAACCGAAATCAAACTAACCTTGAAATCAAGCCTCAAATTGCCGAAATTTGAAGAACAAAACCCTTTTATCTTTCTCAACTTTCGCCTTAAGAGAATGGATGATAACATGGCTTTATTTTATGTTATTATAACATATAATAAAGAAATTTATTAATTTACTTATATAACCTTTAATATAAAATAAAACCAATATATATACTATGGATATTTTTGTCAAAAGCCATCCACTAACTTTAAAAATGGGTTATTTACCCATTTAATGCTTCATATTAAGCCATGCTCAAATAGGCACTTTACACTCTAGTATGCCACTTTTACATTTTACGCGATTAAGTCCTTTTTGTCTAATTCGATACTCAAATGATAAAATTTTTCTACAAAACTTTCACACACATAAATTCATATATAATAAGAACTAAATATAATATTTAAATATTTCTCGAGTTCGGATTCGTGGTCCCAAACCACTGTTCGATTAGGGTCGATTCATCTGTTATAACTCTCCCCTTAAGGATTTTTGTCACCAAAATCTTACCGTTAAACAACGTCGGATATTGTTGCCTCATTGAATCCTCGTGCTCCCACGTAGCCTCTTCAACTCCGTGACGATTCCATAGAACCTTCACTAACGAATTCTTTTATTTCTCAACTCTTTTATTTCCGAGCTAGAATACTGGATCGGCTTTTCCTCATACGTCATATCGATCAGATCTCAATCTCCGACGAGCAATCACATGTGACGGATCCGCTCAGTATCTACGGAGCATAGAAACATGAAATACATCGTGCATCTTTTCTAATTCGTAGGGTAGCTTCAATCTATAAGCAATCGCCCAATACGCTCAATGATCTCATACGGTCCAATGAACCTCGGGCTCAACTTGCCTTTTCGGCCAAAACGGAGCACTTTCTTCCATGGTGAAACCTTTAAAAAGACTCAATCTCTGATCTGGAATTCAATATCTTTACGTTTCAAATCAGCATAGGACTTTTGTCGATCGATGCAACTTTCAAATTATCTTTGATTATGGCCACTTTACATTCGGTCTCTTTAATCAAATCAACCCCTGTATCTTATTTTCACCGAGCTCATCCAAGATAATGGTGTTCGACATTTTCACCGTATAAGGCTTCATAAGGTGCCATTTTGATACTTGATTGAAAGCTATTATTATAAGCAAATTCAATCAAAGGTAGGTATCGCTCCCACGCACCTTCAAACTCGAGAATGCAACATCTCAACATGTCCTCAAGTATTTGAATAGTTCGCCAGACCGACCATCATCTGCGGATGAAAGGTCGTACTAAAATGTAGTTTAGTACCTTAAGCATCTTGCAACTTCTTCCAAAACCGCGATGTAAATCTCGGTCTCTCATCGACATAATGGAGCTCGGTACACCATGCAATCTTACAATTTATGCGATACATACAATTCAAAGAAGTTTATCGAGTGAAAATCTATACTGAACCGCACAAAATGGGCTGATTTAGTCATCTATCAACTATCGCCCATACGGCATCTTTCTTACTTGGTGTCATAGGAAGACCGGATACAAAATCCATTGTAATTTTATCCCATTTCCACTCAGTATCATGATCTATCAAGCAACCTGTAAGGCACTTGATGCTCGGCTTTTACTTGTCGACAAATTAGGCACTTTGAAACAAATTCGATATATCTCGTTTCATACCAGCCACCAATAGAACTGCTTTCAAGTCGTTATACATTTTCGTGCTACCGGATGTATCGATAGTCGCCACTATGAGCCTCACTCAAAATCATCTCAGATCAACCGAGTTCTTTGGAACACACATTCGGCTTTTAAAATTCAAACAAATATTTGCATCAATCAAAATCGACTCGCACCTTTTCACATCGAATTCGTTTAGCAATCATATTCTTGTCAACTTTCTGTGCATCACAAATTTGTTGGATAAACATCGGTCTTGCTCGTAACTCAGCTATGATCGAACCATCACTAGACATAGCCATCTGTGCATTCAATGCACGAAGAGCAAATAATGATTTCCGACTTAATGCATCCGCAACAACATTAGCTTTTCCCGTGATAGTCAATCACCAATTCATAGTATTTCAACAATTCTAGCCACCTGCGTTGTCTCAAATTCAGGTCTTTCTGAGTCATTAGATACTTCAGACTTTTATGATCTGAGTAAACATGACATTTCTCGCCAAATAAGTAATGACGCCAAATCTTCAGTGCGAACACAATGGCTGCAAGCTCTAAATCATGCGTAGGGTAATTTCTTTCATGCGGCTTCAATTGTCTTGAAGCGTAGGCTACAACTTTGCCTTCCGCATCAAAACGCAGCCCAAACCATTTAAAGAAGCATCGAGTACACAACAAATTCTTTACCCGATTCAAATGAACTAATATCGGAGCTTCATCAAAAGGGCTTTCAACCGATCAAAACTTTTCGACATTTTTCGACCATTCAAACCGGACATCTTTCTCGCATAACTTTGTTAACAGGGTAGCTATCATAGAAAATCTTTCACAAATCGTCGATAATAACCAGAAGTCCCGTAAAACTTGAATCTCGAAACATTTTTCGGTGGCTTCCAATCAAGTATAGCCGAGATTATGTTCGGATCAACTCGAATGCCTCGATCTCAAACCACATGTCCCAAAAAGTGACCTCTTTCATCCGAACTCACACTTACTAAACTTCACATCAAATGATGATCTCGCAAAGTTTGTAGCACTAACCTCAAATGTTCAAATGTTCAATTTCATCTTTGGAGTAGATCAATATGTCATCAATAAACACCACCACAAATCGATCCAAAACTGCCTAAAACCCGATTCATCAAATCCATAAAAATAGCAGTGCATTAGTAAGCCCAAAAGGCATTACCAAAAACTCAAAATGTCCGTACCTCGTCCAAATGCGCTTTGGCACATCTCGTATCTCCGACTCAGAATCGATAATAACCCGATCTCAAATCTATCTTGAAAATATCAAGCCCTTTCAACCGATCAAACAAATCATCAATCCGAGGTAACGGTACTTATTCTTTATAGTCACCTTATTTAGTTGTCGGTAATCAATACACATTCGCATCGCTCCATCTTTCTTTCTCACAAAGAACCGTGCACCCCAAGGAGAGAAACTTGGTCGTGCAAAGCCCCTATCTATTAACTCTTGCAACTGTGCTTTCACTCTTTTAGCTCAAGAGGTGCCATCCGATATGGAGCTATTGAGATCGGAGTCGTTCCTGAGCTAATTCAATGCCAAACTCAATCTCGTATAGGGGTAAACCCGGTAGTTCTCCAAGAAACACATCCAGTATTCACATACAATCAGCAGATTCAACTGCTTTCTCGAGACACTTTATTATCCAAAGACATAAGCCAAATAAGCTTCACACCCTTTTCTCACATACTTTTGAGCTAACATCGATGATATAATCAGAGAAACCCACCGAATCATGGATTCGATTCTAATGATCTCACCATTCGTGTCTCAAATCGATAAGCTTTCTTTTGCAATTCACCACCGCATCATGCGGTTAACCATCTATTCCTGAATTATATCAAACTCATCGAAAGGCAACACATTAAATCAATGGGAAACAAAAATCCCGAATCATCAATGGGCAACTTTTACACACTTTATTAACAAACACACATCTACCCAAAGGGTTGGATACCGAATCACAAACTCGGTGAGACTCAACTGGCGAGTCTTCTCAATACCGTAGTTTCACATACATATGAATGGGTCGAACCAGGATCAATCAATGCAATCACGGTGAGTATCATAAAGGGTGAAAGTACCAGAATGACATCCGGAGAAGCAAGATCCTCTCTAGTCGGAGTAACATAAGCTCTTGCTTGGAGCTCTAGCCTCCGATCGATCCGTTGTGTTCTTTGTCCCTCTCGACTACCACCTACATTACCGAATGTCCGGGTGGTCCGCCTGCATCTTGATGCACTACTCGGTCTAGAGTTCTGTGCTGTATTCGGCTCAGCTAACATCGGGCACTCTCGAATAAAATGGTCTGAGGATCCACATTTAAAGCAAGACCGGTCACGAACTCTACAACTCCCAGGATGCCATTTTCCACAATGTTTGCATTCAACTCGATTCTGTGGGACGTTACCAACACTGGCCATTGAGGTAGCTCGGGAACCCACTGGAGGTCGATCACGTCTAGGTAATTCTGAAGTAGCTTTATGTTGACTGTGGTCATCTCTAAACTTCTTGGATGTAGAATTGAAGACCTTACCCGAAGATCTTTTACGAATGTCTCTAGCTTCTGTCTCAGCCTTTCTTTTCTCTTTCCCGAGCTCTTCAGCTTTGCAAGCTCGATCTACTAGTGTCACAAATTCTTGAATTTCAAGAATACCAACAAACATCTTTAGGTCTTCATTCAAGCCATCTTCGAATCTTTTGCACATAATAGCTTCTGAAGAAACACACTCTCTAGCATATCTGCTGAGCCTGACAAATTTTCGTTCATATTCTATCACGGTCATTCGTCCTTGTTTCAAATTCAAGGAATTCCTTTCGCTTTTGATCAACGAATCTTTGGTGATATATTTCTTGTAAATTCATACCGGAAGAAATCCCATGTCACTTTTTCTTTCGAATCAGCGATACTAGTGTATTCCACCAATGATATGCGGTGTCCCGCAAAGAAGGATATAGCACATTTCGTGCATTCATCGGAGTACAAGATAGCTCATCAAGTACCGAATAGTGTTATCAAGCCACATTTCGCTCGCTCTGCGTCATCATTATCATTGGTTTTAAATTCTTCGCCCCAAATTTTGGATTTTATCAACTGGGGCCTACTAGATCTCATTGGATCTATCATCGGAGATGTTAAAGGTACGGAGTCGGATTATTCGGGGTGGAGGTTGTTGTACAATGGATTATTCGAACAAACGGGTAAACCATTCATTCATCATTTGGTAGAAGGCTTGTTTAGCCTCTCCTCATGGTTACCCGTAATCGGTTGAGAGTCTAGTGGCACCGATCCATGTGCCGCACTGCACGCGACACTCTCCACATCATCGGCCACGGCTCTATCAGATCGTAATCCATTTACTATATAAAATACAATCGAAATTGTCAAGTCACCACACTATCATATATACAATTTAAAGGCATGTATAGCTAGACTCTTACATACTACGGTAGTCCTAGAATCGACTAAACCGTAGCTCGATACCAATAAATGTAACACCCTTACCCAAACCTTTGCTTGAGTCGGTATGGGGCATTACCGATCTTGACTACTAGTTTGGGGCATGAAAATTTAAAGCTGTCCAACTGCGTCATACTGACCAAATCGACCATAACTCGAGTTAAAAACTCAAATTTAGATCCGTAAATTTTCCTGCAACTAGACTCATATAACTTTTCACCATAATTTTTCTAGAATTTTTCATGTGGCCAATTAGTACAGTTTATTCATCAAAATTACCCTTATTACACTGCTTGACAATTCTGACCTGTCTCTACAAACATACAGTTATCTCATTGCACAAATTTCCTATAATGTTTTTGTTTATACCAATGAAAAATAGACTCATTAAGGGTTCTACACATATAAACCATGCTTCTTAATGATTTTTGTACAATTTTTGACAATTTTTCCAAAACAGAACAGGGACTCACGAATTCATTCAGGACAAGTCTCACTAAAACTTACATATCTCATTATATATAATTCCTTTGCCTAACTTGTTTCTTTCATATCAAAATAGACATAATAAAATTTAATTCTATGTCTTATTCACTTTCTAATTCAATTTCTCCTATTTTTGGTGATTTTTCAAAATCACATCACTGTTGTAACTAAAACTGTTTCACAACAAAATAGTCATGAAACATATTCTTTACATATCATTTAGCAACCAAGCTTATATAGCCAATACTCAATCAAATACATATCCATCATTTTACCTCATTATCATGCCAAATTATACCATTTATCCTTCTTAAAATACATACACAAAATCAATCACTTAACTACATATTTGGTCTTCCAAGATAATCTCAATACATAACATATACTATACCATATACTCAATAATAAGAATCTAATACTTTGTCGAATCATGAATCCAACATTATCAATGTATATACCATATATTAAGCTCATCAACATGAACCGATTAATAAGTCTTTCCTATCATAATCTAACATGCACAAATAATAATACCACTCTCACACATGATTAAACCATAATCAAGCATAAATAATAGTTCATGGCATGATCAAACAATATCATCAAAACACGAAACAAGTTATCTCAAAATAGTTAGCCATTTTCGCATGGCTAGCATATTTACACTATTACAAAACATTAGTTATATGGTTCAATCTAGCCTATACATGCCCTTTTAAATAACAAACCAAGTTTTCAATACCCAAAAGAAAGTAGATAGTGTGGTTGACTTCACGGATGATCCTTCGAGCTTGTAGTTCGATTCAAGATCTATAAAACAAAGGTAGACAAAAACACACACACAAGAAGCTTACTAGCTTAGTAAGTCCCAAGCTCAAAATGATACTACATTCAATTACTTAATCATTTAAATCATTTATCTCAACCATCTTAACATATTACAATTTCTTACACCTTTAGCACTACTATTAGGAAACCAAATATTCATTATAGCACATTCAAGCTCAAACTCACCACATAATACTTGTGTACATCAATCGTAATCTCAATATACATATCACTGTACTCATGGCATTAAATAAACTCTAGCAACATTAAAACATATCAAACCTTACTTACTTATCTCGAGCCTTTACTAAGCACATTAGTTACGATTTACCTTGAACCACAATTTGGTTTCTCCTTGGTAAAACACATCACCCAAGATAAAGCCCGCTAGGCATTAAAGCCCGAAATCAAACACCAAGACAAGGCACGCTAGGCACAAAGCCCGAATATGTCACAGCACTAAGCACGCTAGGCACGGCTTAATATGTCACACCAGACTAAGCACGCTAGGCACGAAGCCCGAATATGTCACCGACACTAAGCACCGCTAGGCACGAAGCCCGAATATGTCACCCAAGACTAAGCACGCTGAGGCACGAAGCTTAATATGTCATTACCAACTTATACACCTTACGGTAATGCTGCCCAAAATAGCATAAAACACACATTATTCAAGTCACTTTAACATGCCAACTCGCTTAGAGATATAACAACATTTCATTTCAAATTCACTATCACTTATATAAAATTTCAACCGATCCCATACCAATACTTTCACATTCATTAACATAAGAGTTTATAGAAAACTTTATTTAATAACATCATTTAGTACATTCATAATAATTGATAATCTATACTTGCTTAAGGACTTACCTCTACTGTCGATAGTCCGTGCGAATCCGGCTATTCGAGAACCTTCGACTTTCCCTGGTCTAATTTCGTTTTTCTTTGCTCTTGATCTAAAACACATTAAAGTTTAGCTCATTCAACCACAATTCATCTCAATTTAGTCCCTAAGCACATAAATGGGCAAATTACTATTTTACCCTAGAATTTCACAACTTTGCAATTTAGTCATATTTGCTTAACACACAAAATACACCAAATTAGCCAAAACTATGCAAGGGCGAATGTTCCTAGGGGCCTTACAAGTCCTCACATTTAATTTATTTTTCAAATAGGCCCTCTAAAATTTATTTTTACAATTTAGCCCTAAAACTCAATTTCATCAAAACTTCCAACACAAAACATATTAATCCTTTACATATCTTTCATCTAAAACCATCAAATATCAAAATCCACATGAATACAACAATGGCGAACATCAAGCATGCTTAGATTCAAAAATTACAACATGGGTCGATTACGGTTCAAGCAACGATCTCAAAACGTAAAAATTACTAAAAACCGAAATCAAACTAACCTTGAAATCAAGCCTCAAATTGTCGAAATTTGAAGAACAAAACCCCTTTTTATCTTTCTCGACTTTCGGCCTTAAGAGAATGGATGATAACATGGCTTTATTTTATGTTATTATAACATATAATAAAGAAATTTATTAATTTACTTATATAACCTTTAATATAAAATAAAACCAATATATATACTATGGATATTTTTGTCAAAAGCCATCCACTAACTTTAAAAATGGGTTATTTACCCATTTAATGCTTCATATTAAAAGCCATGCTCAAATAGGCACTTTACACTCTAGTATGCCACTTTTACATTTTACGCGATTAAGTCCTTTTTGTCTAATTCGATACTCAAACGATAAAATTTTTCTACAAAACTTTCACACATAAATTCATATATAATAAGCACTAAATATAATATTTAAATATTTCTGTTCAGATTCGTGGTCCCGAAACCACCGCTCGATTAGGGTCGATTCGATTCGTTACATACACACAGCCCAATTCAATAAGTCAAGCTTTCATCTCATCACGCATACACAGTGCTACTCATTTCTATTTTGAATTCATTTTCGCACACTTAGTGCCATCAACTAAAAATCTTGCACATTGAAACTCATTTCCATACACATATACATATTCATTTCATAATGCTAAAACATATCTCGAATACATATATTATATCCGAACTTACCTCAGACTTCGAACTATAGATACGATCGATTAATTGAGTACTTTATCTTTACCTCGATCTCGATCCAAACATCTTCTCTCTTGGCCTATACACATTCAAATTCAATCCATTCAATCATCAAATCATTAATTTTAGTCCAAACACGCATATTTATGGCATTTTCCAAAAGAACCCTCACATTTTCACATTTCGACACTTTAGTCCTTAATTCATCAAATCACCAAATATACATAATTTGCTTGTATTCAAGCCTAGCCGAATTCTTACTATGCTCATACAAGTCCACACATTTCATTTATTTCATAATTTAGTCCCTCAATTTCTCATTTTCTCAATTAAGCCCAAATTACTCAATTTCATCAAAAATCCCAATACAAATTATGTTCATCCAACACTAAGTTTTCATATTTCATTATCAACTAGCACTTAGCTCAAACATTCACCAATGGCTCATCACAAAAACATCATCAATTCATAAAATTACAACATGGGTTGGCTAGAGCATCAAGCAACGATTACAAAAACGTAGAAATCACCAAAAATCAAAGACAAAACTCACCTTAATTTAGCCAATGTCTTAGCCACAACCTAGGAAGCTTATTTTATTTCTTTTTCTTTCAATCTTCAGCAAAGATGGGCATGAACTCCACTAATTCATGCTTTTGTTTCATATAATTAACTTAATTTTCCTTTTACCAAATTGCCCTTCCATTAAACATATAAAACAAATTATCAATATGGTTATCTTGTGATTTAACACCCCACTATCTTAAAATTGGGCTAATTGCCTCCTAAGGCCCCCCACTTTAATAAGACAACAATACTTAAGTAATTATAAATCAGCACATAGCTTTTACTCTTTACGCGATTAAATCATTTCTCTTAATTCGACACTAAAATGATCAAATCATCACAAAGAATTTTCATGCAGACCATGTCACATACTATTCACACAAAAAATAATATTAAATTAACATTTTGACCTCAGATTTTTTGGTCTCGAACCACTGTTCTGACTAGGGTCTAAACTGGGATGTTATAGAGGAGAACGGTTGGTCACGGTGGATGAGGGAGGAAAGAAAGTAAAAAGAGGATGAATGTAACACCCCAAGCCAGGCCTACGTTATGGCCGCATCTGGCAATGTCACATTGAAGTGTTTTTTGTAAAGTACGTTGTCGTTGAAATCCTCGTTTCTGTTTAATCACTTTGTGTTTTTCAATGGTGAATCTAAAAACGCGTTGTTCATTTTCAAAGCATGACTCCTCAAAAGTTAATCACTTTTTAAAAAATGTTACTAATTTTTAAAATGTCACTTATTGCAAAGCTTTTAAACCGATTGCATTTTTAAGGTAAATTTGATAAAACATTTATCTATTTGAAAACATGCGTCTTTTCCTACTACTAGCAGTTATAAACCAAACCCAAAATAAAATCCCAAATTAAAAATATAAATCCAAAGGCCCTTATTACAATAAAATACCCCAAAAATTTAAGTTGAAATCATAAAATACTAAATCGAATTAGATGGGCCATGTGACCACCGCTGAGTCCTCCGTTGCATCGATCCGCCTATGTCTGGGGATTACCTGTATAGTTAAAATAGAAGGGTGAGTTTACGAAAACTCAGTGTGTAATCCCATATAAGCAAACAGATAGAAAACAAACGCAGTCTGGGCCTAAGCCCTTTTCAGTATCAGTGTCAAAATTAGTTTGGGCTTTAACCTATCTCAGTACAGAACAATCATGTGTTTGGGCCCTGGCCCATTACAGTATCAATGATCAGTGCAATAACAGATTTAAACATTACACAAGTCCTACCCATCCAGCCTCTACACTCTATCTTTGTCCAACCCTACACTCCATGTGGGGATATAATCAACCCACCCATCCCTACACTCTAGAGAGTACCGAATGCGACTATATAGTAATATTCAGCTGGGTGCCCAAGAATTTAAGCTCAAGCCTTTCAGTACACTTCCTCCGATCAATACAAAACCCATCCCCATGCAATGCATCATGCAATCATGTCATGACATACCATGGTACCATACATGTATTCAGTATAATTTAAATAGCATGCTAAAATACAGTCATACATGTACATATATATATAACACAAGGGTATAACAATCATTCAGTTAATTAGGGGTCCAAGTAAGCTTACCGACCCTACAATAGGTCCACAGTCGACTCAGGCGACTTGTGCAACTTTAGTAGTCAAACAGCAAAAATGGGCCTACGAGCCCATAATCTAGCCCATATGGGCCCACACGCCCATGTGGCCCACACAGCCCAAAATGGCCTTGGCCGTGTGAATCACATGGCCTGGCCCAATAATTTCCACATACTTGTGTGAGGCCAACATGGCCGGCCTCGTCGATCACACATCCATGTTTAGTCACACGGCCTACCACACGGGTAACCGCGAGCCCGTGTGGCGTCGACGATTCACACTTTTCGACTTTTGTCGATTTTCGATTATATAATAGTGTTTACACACCTGGTTTCAATTCACCACGAACAGTCGCTCGAGCCTTCACGAACCTAAATTTGACCAATAAAACACCACAATCAGTCCTTCTTTACGATTAAAAGGAAACACGAAACCAACAATCCATCCATAAGACAGTTTAGAGTTACCTTCAATTAAACCACTGTGATTCCCACGGATCTTAATCTCTAGTGATTGCTTAGGAGTTTCCTAAATCCTTCCTTAATTGTCATAACAATTGCCATTAGTCACCAACTTAAAGGCAGAAAAAGAAAGGGAATAAGGATTTCGTCTATAGCACTTACTGAAAGAGAGCAAGAGAACCGAATGATGGAAGAAATTCAGCACTAGCATAGCCCCTCACCCCCGATTTACAGCTGTCAAAAATAGTTAAACAAAAACCCCAATTTAACAACTTAAACCAAAACTTCAAGCACCATCATCACTTACCGAAAAAGTGCGATTAACCGCTAAACAAAATGGAGGCTCAAAAACATATAAGAGAAAGAAAGAGCAAAGTCAATTCGGTAGAGGAAGAGGAATGGATTTTCGAAACAAAGGAGAAGGGAAAAAGAACTTTCGGCAGTGACTAGAATTAGGAGATTGGCAACATAAGGCTTGAGGGAGAGAAAGAAGAGGAAAAAGAAAATGAAAAGGGGAAAAGTTATTTCGGCAGAAGAAGCCGAATTTTGGGAAGGAAGTTAATTTCGACACCACTACTCCCCACTTCCCTTGATCCACTCCTCAAAAATCTCCTCCAATCTCTCAACCCTCAAATTCAAATTCCACCCAAACTCTTTAGTGTTTTGGCTAAGCTAGAACACTAACATGGTACTGGCAGCAAAAAAAAACTCTCCCTTACGTGTACCAGGACTCAAACTCAAGACCCCCAACACTTTGCCACTCTACTTATCCACTAGGCCAGTAGGCCCATTCTGACATATTTTACTAATATTTAATTATAAGCCTACAGGCTAAAGATAAAGGGTTTATTCAATTAAAGACAAATTTTTTGCCCAAGCTAAGGCTTGAACTTGGGACCTCTCACACACACCCAGAACACTTAACCACTGAAGCAGATACAGATTTATCTCACAAACATACGAAAATAAATATGTAAGGGATTTTTGGGGTGTTACAATGAAACATTCCAAAAGAGAAAAAAAAAGATGGAAAAATGGAGAGATTTTGGAGGAGCTAGTGGTGGGACGACAACGAGAGGGAGTGTACAAAATGGGTGAGACAAAAGTTGGTCAACCATGACTAGGTTCATTGAACCTCATACAAGGCATTTGTGAGGAGAAAAGACTCCAGAGGAAGACAATGGAGTAAAAAGGGGATTATGTTTCATCTTCATAAGGTATGTTTGACTCATAAAAGATGGAAAGAATCTCTTAAGTACGCCACGTATGTGGTGGATGACAAGGCACATTAAGCACATGGGAATAATTGCAATAATAATAATAATAATTTAAAGGACGTTAATGAGGAAACTTGAATCTAGTGCCTTTAGGAAACTAACTAAGCACTTAACCACCTGACCACTCACTTCATTGTTTTTATTTTATCAGAAAATATTCAAAAACATGGGATGACCTTTTTAAGGATTTAAAATAAATTTGCACCAAATAGAAATTAACAAGAGGGAAGAAATTGAAACTCAGATCATCAAGGACAGCTCCACTACTACTCAATCACTATAATTCGAATGTGACCATTCTCTGTTGATTAACCCAATTTCTACTAATTTGATTTTTGGGATGTGACATGAAAGTTCATACTGTGATTTTTTATGGGATTGAATGTGGAAAAATTAGCTGTAAAATTCTTGTTTTTGCATGTTGCAACATATTTTTATTTATTTTAAAGACTTTTTACTTTTTTACCATTATTGTTAAGAAAAAATTAAAATATCTAAATCATTTTTAACTATAACTTAGGGACCAAATTAACTATTAATCCTTTGAATTAAGGTGCAATATTACTTTTTAACTAATATAACAATTTAATAATATTAGTGATTGTTACGTAACTTTTAAAAATTGGGTGATCGAATGTAATTTCAAGCAAAATTTAGAGACAGTTGATATAGCTTACCTATCATAATTTCTAGTACAAATTATGTTTTCGTCTTTTAATTTTTCTTATCTTTTATATTTTTAAAATTTTCTTTTCATCATTTTCCTTTACATTTTAAAAATAAATTCAAAGAAAATTTATAATAAATAATATTATAAACTAAAATTATTTTTACAAATATAATTAATATTTACTTAAATTTTATAATAAATATTTTAATTATTTCGTTTCTTCCTTTTCCGTCATTATAAATAAATAGAAAAGATAAATTATGATTTAAAAGTTATTACTTAAATGTTGGCTGTTAAAATAAATCCTTATACTTTTTAAATAGCTAAATAAGCTTCTATTCTTTTATTTTTATTCATTAAAGTCCTCGATGAGAAATATAGTAAATGAATATTCTGCAAGTATCTTGTGCCTACTTTTGGATCCCCCAAAGGACATTTCTTCTTCAGCTTCAGTATTCAACAACCGCTTCATCTTATAGGGCTTTGGTTAAAATATAAGTTGAGGCTTAATGGTAAACTTGATATATACTTTTTTATTTTGGTCCAAGTATCTAAATTTGTATATAAAATATGAGGTAGCAAAATAACAAAACAATGCATGCATAACAAAGGAAAAATAAGTGTTTTGAAAATCTAAAATAAAATAAATTTAGGTTTTCCTATTAAAAACAATTTTAAAAACAATTTTAGAAAATAGTTTGATTTTCTAAAAAACTGACATGTTTTTGTGTTTGGATAAACCTAAATAAAATATTTTTTTGTTCGGAAAATTTTCCTAAAAACATTTTTAAAATTTGTTTTAGTGAAACAAACACAACATAAATATATTTGGTACGAAACATTATAGTAGCATTTTCTTTTGACAATCGAAATTTATTTTATAATAATTAATATCACATACAAACTTAATAATAAACAATATCTAATTCAAACTTAATTTAAATTACATATATTACATATATGAGAATGGATAGTGCCGCATTTTAATTGGAAGTGATAAATGAAGCTACGCATGATTTAAACAAACTCATAATTAAATAATTAAAATATTTATATTTTATACTATAAAATATTTAGTATTAAATTATTTTATAAATTATTATATATATTCATTATTAAAAATATTAATATAAATAATTTTAATAATACATTAAGAATATTATTCAAAATTCAAAACTATTATTTTTAAATTTTATTATTAAAATAAAATTATAAAATTTAATAATTTATTATATTAATAATTTATTTTTGATAAGTGCTAAAAGTAACATATTTTAACATCAATTTCAATGTGTTTTTAGGTGATTATTCGATGTTAATTATGAATTTTATGTTCATAATCCTTTAATTTCATGTTTTTATGCTTAATAGAGCATTTGAGAGCAAAAAGAGTGAAAAATAAAAAATCAGAGCGAGGTGCAGGAGTCACACAGGCTGACCCATTCCACATAATCTGGCACTTGTGAGCTATAACCAATAGCCCACTCACTCTACCCTAAACTCTGTGTGTGGCTATCTTCCTCCCTCCCTAACTTTTGGGAACACTCGAGAAGGCTAGCCACTAAGAACTAACAACAGCTCTAATGTGCTCACACTAATGCTGCTAACATAGACACTATGAACTAAGAATAGCAATACCTTTCGGGTGCTATAGCCAATAGCACCCTCACTCATGTTTACACTAAAGCTGATAACATATAAACATAAAAACTAAAAGCTCTGTAGTCGTCAGCTCGTTCTTGACAGATCCGATCGGGTGTTCATAATCTGGAGTAAAAGGATTCGAACCTTTGCATGCCGGTACCAAAAACCGATGCCTTACCACTTGGCTATACTCCATACGGCCTGTTTTGGACGGTAAGAACGGGGAGAGGGGGAAGGGAGAAGCAGGGCTCGAAGAACGAGCCGAGCCGTGCAAGAACGCGGGGATATAGCAAGTAAGCAGCAAGGTTCTCCCTTTACTTTAGGACCGACTACAACACTATCACACGTCCATGTGGTAGGCCATGTCAGTTCTGATTTGCACTCTGAACTGCGAAAATCGTTTTTAGGTTTTCGGGCATTTTAAGAAGTATATATGACAAACATAAGAAGATAGGATAGAACCATCATATGATATCCAAAAAAACAAACTCGAAAAGCATAATTGAAGTCGATTCTGAAGCAGATTTCCATTAAGATTGAAGATTCTCAGTTGGTTTCTTAGAATATTATCATGAGTTTCTTTATTTCTTTCGGTTATACTATGTCTTAAATGTTTTTATTTGCAAGTATGAACTAATTTTCTAAATACTTAAGGAGATGAACTCTATGATGGATTTTGTCATTTGAATTTTATTTTACGTAATAAATACTTAATTTCTTATTCTCAATTATGTGTGTTTAATTCTTGGTTTAATATTTCTAGACTATTAATCCATGTTTGATATGCTTAAATCGGAGGTTGAATAGACCCTATTTAAAAGTAGATATTGTGTAATTGAGTGAAGTTATATGCAATCCTAGAAATAGGACAACAAAAATATACTACATTAAAGTCAAATCTAATAGGAGAATTTATAGCACAAGTTAATGCGATAATAGGAGTTTTAATTAGAAAAAAATTTAATTAATCAACTTAGAATTAGTTGTTCTTACTCTCGAAAGATATTTTAGCATAATTTAAGGATTTCTACGGGTTAAGATACTAAGTAAAGTAATTGCGTAATTTAGATTGACAGATGAAGTCTAGGTGGATTCTTTTCTGGGTATTGTTTTACTTCTTGGTTGTTAATAGATTATTTTCCTTTTTTTTCTTTGTCGTGTTCGTTAGTTAATTAATTTAGTTAATTTTAGTTTTTAACTAATCACTCTAATTATGCAGTTAAATAATAGAAAGACAATAATTACTAGTACTTTTAGTATTCGGAGAACAATATATTTATTCACCATAACTATACAATTAATTGACAGTGCATTTGCTTTAACCAAATTTTTAGTTAGTTCCGTGGACAACAATTTTATTATTGAATGTAAATAATTAAATAAGTATCTTTAATAATATTGAATAGTATAATATTTGATAATAATATTTTAATATTTTTAAAAATAAAATAAAAGTTATTATTAATATACTAATACTAGACTTGATTCAATTTAATTTTTATATAAAAATAAAAAACTCATAAGTCATAAATAGTTATTTTTGAAAAATAATTTATATTTTCAAAAAGATAAGTTAATTTATAACAATAAAAATAAAATAAAAATGAATTAAATGTCATATGTCAAATGCTATATGTTGGTCATAAATTAGTTATTTTTGCCACCTTATCAAAAATTGTCATTGTTTTGAGCTAATTTGTATGACTATTGAAAAATTTACGTACCACTACTGAATTAAAAAATATATTAAATTTAAATACCAAATATTATATTAAACCTTTATCAAAGTGCATGAAAGTGGCAAGAAGCTTCCTCCTGCAAAAGTAAATATATATATATATATATATATATATATAAGAGGTTAGTTCGATATTAGTTTTCATGCAACCCTGGCCCATTTTTCTCTCTCTCTTCTTAGTTTTTATATCTCTGAAACTGGCATGGATAAGAAAATGGTTGATATTACAGCGTCTGTAATGGAATGCCAAAAAGCAATACTTGAGAGTGAGAAGAAGAAGAAGAAGAAGAAGACGACGAAGAAGAAGAAGAGAGGAAGAATCAAGCGAAAGATTTTTTCCCTTTTGTGTAAAAAACTGAAGCTAGCAACCCTATACTTCATCGTTCATTATCTTCTTAGCAAGACCACCACCACCAACAACAAGAGTTTGAGTTAGCAATTTCTTCCTTCTGTATATATATCTTGAATTACTTTCTAGGCTTGTTGCTTAAATCTTCCTTTGGTAAACGCATTTTGTTTTAAAGGATTTGTGTTTGCTATTGTGGTCTTGTTAATAATAATCTTTTGGTGAGATCTTCTAAGAAAACGATTGTTGGATACTGTCTATTTTGAATATATTCAAACATTTTAAATTTTATATTTGAAGTACATCTAATAATTTTGGATACGATATACGAATATGAAATAACACACAAGAAAAACAATAACATGAGGATGAGAAAAAAAAAAGCATTGCAAATATTCATATAACATGTGTGTTAACGTTTTAAAATATGTAGATGTATCAGAGTTATAATATGTGAAAATGCACGTAAATGATAATGGGAAAGATTGTATGAAATAGTGACGCTATATTACATGTATCTCTTTCCAATAGATTTATGCCACATCAGCATTTTTATCCTGAATTTTAGTATTTTTATCTTAAAAAAAAATTAAATCTAAATTAAAATCTTGAAATTTAGGATAAAATGTTGAAATTCAGGATAAAAATAATGATGTGACATAAATCTATTAGAAAAAATACAGATGACGTGGCGTCACTGTTTCGTCCAATCCTTTCTCAAATGACAATACATGGATTATTGTCAACTTTAATAAGATAAATCTACTTCTATTGACATATTTGGTGGGTGTCGAGAAGCCACGTCATGTAACCCACTTTGCTTCAAGGCTTATATCAAAATTGAAGAGAAATAAGGGGTCAATCCATTCGCCTTTGGTGGTCTGCAGAGAGACTTGATCGACCTTATTTGAAAAGGCAATTATTCTCTCTTCATCATAAGTCTGCAATTAAGGAGCTAATTAATTAAATGTGCATTTTTTGTTTAATAAAAGGAAAAGACAAGGACCTTCAAATATTAGTTTCACTCAGCTCATCCCCTCTCTTGGTCACAAATTCAATAACAGCTAGGATAGCCCCTTCTGCTGACTGCTTGATCCTGTCACAAATTGCTGGGTGTCTACAAGCGGCAAGTAATGATCAAGAATTTAAAATTGGGACAAGCTCACACAAAGATATATCTCACCTTTCCATTGTCAAAAGAATACAGACAGGAGCAACAATTGTATTAAAAACCTCCATCTTTTTGTATGTTCAATTAAATGCCAACACGTCCTATATGGGTTAATAATAATAAAAATATTTTTAGCAGGACCGGAAACTTCATCTTTTAACTTCAGAATCCGTATCTGCACAGCGTGGAAGATAGCATTATCTCCCAAATACAAATGCCAGTGGAAGTTAAAGAAAAATAAACAAGATTAGCAAGAGGCATGAAAGATTTGCAAAATACCAAGGCAGTCTACTTACATGCAGAGTATGGTCAATTTGCTTGCTGTGTGTGCAACTCCACAATAGCCACTAACACAGAGCATCCGGAACTTGACAAGCATCTCATATACTGCAAGACGGCCTCTTCTTTGATAGATAATCAACATATGAAGGAACATTTTGATCAGTTTGTCTTAAATAATATGTGCAATAGCTCCTCTGCTCGGCCAATAATTGTTTCACTCATTTCCAGTTAGCGCAGCCATGAATCATAAATCAACTCATACAAAGATAAAAAAATAAAATTTGTAAACAAGGAGATAAATAAGCATCATTCCTCTTTTGAAATCTCATCATCTACCAAATTTAAAAAAAAAGGAGATAAAAAAAAAAGAAAAATCATTGGATCATGGGATGATGGGCCTACTCTAAAGGAAGAGATATAAAACCCAACAAGGAGGAGGAAAAAAGAGTAGACAGTTAGAGAGACAATTGAAAAGAGAACTCTTTAGACGAAAGTAGAGGGTAGTGATTGCGAGAAGGGCAAAGACTCAAAGGGAAAGACGAAGGCAATGCCTCCTGGTCACCGGAAGACATTTTGTAGTCGGAGTTGTGGGCTAGACAGGCGAAAGTTAATTTCCTGAAATTCTACCTTTAATTCTTTATTTGCTATTTATTAATATGATTTAAGGAAACGATGTTGAGTGCTATTTTGAATCTCATGAGTTAAATCTCATAGGGTTGGGATTATTTTATAAAACCTTTATTTCCATTATTGGCCTTGGCTTAGATCAACTTTAATTTACTGTTTTGTTCAATGGTATTTATGAATTGCATGCATATAATCTCTAGACATAGGTGAATTTGTAGCATGTTTATGAAATTAATCTAATTCTGACAATGTTAGGTTAGGTAGATCGAAATTGAATGATATGGGCGAATACTCGAATGAACACTATAGCAGACTCTAGACATAGAGCAGTGTTCTGTACGGAAAGAAGAAGAAGAGTAGTAGGAACCAAACTTAAAGCCTATAGACATATAGTGCCTTAGGAGAGGTAACTCAAGGCCTAACTCTTGAAAAAAGCAAACCACAGTAGAACTATTCCGAGCAGTAGAATAAAACTGAACTTGTCAAAGCATTATTGGTTAATAAGGGTAGATTCTTGCTAATCCCAGATTATGATTCAACATCGTAGATCCTTTAACCTTTGTTGTAGCATCTCTATTTTCGCATACTTAGTTGTTACTTATTTATGTATTATTCACGTAATCATTCTCGTAATTGTCATTGCATACTTACTCTTGTCTTGCCATAACATTTTCATTATTTGTTATTATTCACATATTACACACATCAGTATTCCTTAGTTATCTTTGCATTCTTATTATTGTTTTTTCCATAGCATTAAAGACACTCCTTTATAATAACTTGATCAATTTATACCTAACCGATCCTTGTTGAGACGATCTCACTGATCACTTTATTACTTGATCTGACGTGTACACTTGCACAATTTGCTTAGCATATTCACATGCGATAAGTTTTTGGCGCCGTTGCCAGGGATTGACAATTTGGTGAAATTTGGTTTGGTTATTTTACTTAATTACATTAGTTTTATTTAATTTAGTTGTTTTTAATTTCTACAAGTTTGCCATTAGTGCATGAGTAGAGGCATTCCTGCTAACGAAGAGTACCCTTTTGAGCCAGAGATCGAGAGAACTTTGAGATGAAGGAAAAGAGAAGTGTAACATGGCTTGGAACGAGAATGATCCTGGTTTGAATGATTCATTAAATCCAAATGGTCAGGATGTTGATATTCCTATTATCGTATGATAGATGACCGAGTTAGGCCAATTCAAGAGCATGTTGTGCTAATTTTGGATGATCCGAATCTAGGGATAGTTAGACTTCACATTCAAGCTCAGTATGTAACGCCCTGGAAATCACTTATATTTATTTACGCGTGTTTGTAACACAACTGTGCATTTGCTTCAATTGTTAAGTGTTTTGGGAGTGTCTGAGAAGTCTTGGGTTCAAGCCTTGACTTGGGAAAATTTTTGTATTTTTATGAATAAAGCTCTATCTCTAGTCAATAGGCTTATAAATAAATATTGGAAAAACATGTCAGAATGGGCCTGCTAGACTAGTGGTTAAGTAGAGTGGCAAAGTGTTAGTGGTCTTGAGTTCGAGTCTTGGTATACACAAGGGAGTGTTTTATTTTGCTGCTTGTGTCATGTGTGTGTTCTAGTTTGATCGAAATTCTAAGAGTTTGAGGGCAGTGGGAGTGTGCTGGACAGCTTGGGAAAGAAATAAGGGATTTGGGGAGAAAAGTAAGGAGTGGAGGCATTTGAGATGGACTGGGATGCTGAGTGGTTGGAATGGATGTGGTTTAGTGGAGTAAATCAAGGATTTTGGAGAGTTACCCTTTGATTCTGAAAATCTCTGCAGAACTTTCCTCTACCATCTTTCATTTTTATTTTATTTTTCTTTGCCTACATAGCCAAATTCTGTCCCTTTCTCCGCACCCCTTTTTGTTTTCTCTTGACTTCAATCTCCTTGTGTTGTTGCCGAGATTTTGAGTGTTTTCCCTCTACTTGCCAAATTTTTCTCTCTCCACCTTTTCTTTTTCTTTTGTTTATAGCCGAAATCCCCCATTGCTGCCATTTTCCCCTCCAATTCTCTCTTTTTGTTCTGAAATTTTAAGTGTTTCCCCTTATCTTTCATTTTCGGTCTATCTTGCTCCTCAGCTTTTGTTTCCGTGCGATAACGGTAAGTTGTGTTGTTGTATTCTTTTAGTTTTTGTTTCGGAAGATTTTGATTCTGTTGTTTGTACATAGGGGACGATCGTGAAGCTATTTTCCTTCCCAATGAATTGATTAGTATGAGTAGTCAGGGGTGATTACGGTAAGTGAGTGCATTTGGCTCGTTTTGGTGGTGATTAAATTGTGTTTTAGTTGTTAAATTCAACATTGGGTACGCTGTTTGTAGGTTCCAGAAGGTTAGGAAGTGCTTAAGTATCGAGAACGACCCTGGTGTGTAAACACGAATCTGAAAATGGAAATCGGTGAAAATCCAAAAACGTGAAAAGTCGACGCCACGTGGGCGTGCGGCTGTCCGTGTGGTAAGTCATGTGACCGAACACGGGCGTGTGATTGTCGAGGCTAGCCATGTGCGATTCATGGGTCGAGCCGAATTGGGCCGTGTGGGCCCTATATAGGTGAACCACACGGGCGTGTGGGATTATTGGCCAAGGCCATTTTGGGCCATGTAGGCCACACGGGCGTGTGGGCCCACATGGGCATGTAATATGGGCTGTGGAGGCCCATTTTCATTGTTTGACTGCTAAGGTTTCATGGCTCGCTCGAGTCGACTGTGGACCTACTGTAGGGTCAGTAAGCATACCTAGACCCCTAATTGACTGAATTGACTATATGACTGATATGAATAAGCATGATGATGTCCCACCGATTTGATAATGTACGCCCTGACTACATGCATGATGTTCTATTATAGCATGTTATATTTACATATTGCATTGCATTGGGTTGGGGGTTTATTTTGTTTGGAGGAACTATATTGAAAGGCCTCGAGCCTATTTTACTGGCAGTTCAGCTGCAAACTACTGTTTTAGTGCCGCAACCGGTACTACTTAGAGTGTAGGGATGGGTGAGTTGATTATATCCCCACATGGAGTGTAGGGTTGGATGGAGATAGAGTGTAGAGGCTGGTTGGGTAGGATTTCCTGATTGTATATTAGTTATCGTTACTGTTACTGAGATAGGCTAAAGCCCGAACTGATATTGATATTGTAATGGGCTAAGGCCCTAACTAAAATCAAATCACATTGAAATGGGCTTAGCCCAGTTGTGATTACTTTCATGCGTTTGTTTTATATGGGATTACACACTAATTTTTCGTAAACTCACCCATCTATTTTATCTGTACAGGTAATCCCCAGACATAGGCGGATTGGTGCAGCGGAAGACTCAACGGTGGCCACACAACTCATTTCATTCTATTTTAGTAATTAATTATTATTTTGATTTTATTTTGGGGTATTTACTGTAATAATGGCCTCTTTGGATTTTCATGGATTATTTTGGATTTTTATTGTTTTGATTTATAACTACTAGTAGTAGGGACAAACAAGTTTTCAAAAAATCAAACCTTTTTAACAAATTAGACACGAATACGCAAACTATTTTTAAAGCTTTAACGATAAGTGCCGTTTCGAAAATTAATAACATCCTGAAAATAAATTACTTTTTGATAATGATTCACGTTTTGGAAATGAATGACTCATCTTAGAATCGATGAAAGGTAATAAAAAGGGGACTCATAGAAAAAAGGGTTTTCTTTAATAACAACTTGTTTTATGAAAAACACTTCAAGGTGACATCACCAAATTAGACCATAACGTCCAGGCCGGGTTTGGGGTGTTACACAACAATTTGAATTGAGACCAATAATGTTTTAGATGCTGCAAACTGTAACATCCTGAAATTCGAGATTTTATGTTTTACATTATACCATGCGATAGGTTAGTTAAAAATGTTAATTGTGTATGTTTAGGGGTCCTAAGAAGGCTTAGGGTTGAGTTGGGCCTTAGCAAAATTTTTGTGTTTAAGCACTTTAAGGAGAGAAGGTAAGTGGTGTCAAGACCTAAGGAAATAAGTATGTAATTAACTAGCACAAGAGGAGCTAGTAGCATGGTGGTGAGGCGTCACATGAAAGGGCTTAAGGGCTGGAGTTCGAATCCCATCTATTGCAACTTTTGGGATTTAATTTTTTGTGCTAGTCATGTACTGGATGGAAAGTGTCGACCAAGGCTTTAAAGAAGGAAAGTAATACTTTTTATTGATGGAAAGAACACAAGGAGAAGAGTAAGGAGGGAAATAAGGAAAAAAATAAGGAAAAGAAATAAAGGAAAGAGATAAGGGGGGATATGTTGGCCGAATTTAAGAGGTGCATGGGAGGAAAGAATTTTTGGTCAACCATGACCTTTTTGGTGCTAGGATACACGGTTTTGGGAGGTGGAATTGGGAGCCGAATTTCTTATAGTCATTTTGCAAGTTTTGGTGCATGAAAGGCTTGTTTTCTTTTTAGCATTTTTTGGTGTTTTCTTTTCCAATTCTTTCCCTTTTGCTTGCCAAAATATTCAATCCATTTTGTTAATTTTTCCTTTGGTGTTAGCCGAAACCCTCTAACATTTCTTTTCCATCTTTTCTTTTCATTTTGACCATTTTTTTTTCAATCTTTCTCTCTTTTCTAAAATCAACATTACCTTGTGGCCGAATCTTGTTTGTTCATTTCTCTCCATATCCGAACCTATTAACACCCTACCTCTTCATTATTTCTTTTTCTTTCATGTTGGGCACTCTCTTCTTTGACCGAATCGGTAAGTGGTTTCTTTCTCCTCTTTTCATTTCTTTTCTTCATGGCCTAATATGTGCCCTTATCATTGGATGGTTCTCTAAATCAAAAACATCTCTCTCTCCTACTCCCTCATATCGTGATCATCTCTTTTTCGTAGTGTTCTAGTGGGTGGCCGTATATCACAACCTCACCGATTCATCTTTAGCTTTAAGCCAATCGGTGGAAGTCGGATCTAACATCGTAAAGGTAAGGAATTTCTTTAAGTTTCATTTCGATCTCTCTCATTCCTTGGTTATTCTTTTAAAATGGATCAATGGTTATGTTTAATCGTTTATCATAGGGACTAAATCACTTGTTTTTCCCTACTAGTTGGTCCTTCGGAAGTAGTGGTAAGTCGAATCCTATCCCTAAACAACTACTTTCACTCATCATAGTATTATTCTAACCAAGACATTTCTAATGGAGGCAAGTGGTATCGATACAAAAAGATAGTCGATAGGAGGGCAAATAGGGAGTGGACTTGCAATCTCTACTCCCAAGTTCAAACGTAGAGCAGTATCGGTAGTTCAGGATTTTCCACCGGGTTGTGGACCATCATCCGGTGAAAATAGGCAAATCGTGGTCGTTCACGATACTAAGGGTAAGCATTTCTTAGATCGTCTAATTTAGATTTGGATTAAGAAACTCTTTTGTTAGTTAATCGGGTGTTATGGTGACATAGGTGCCGATGATCAAGAAGGTTTAGTCCTTACCGTAATCAGGTTTGTAATCTCACACCGAAATCCTGTAGATTCGCGATTCACTATCATGTTGAAAAATAGTTCGTTGTTGTTTACAAATCTATTAATCATAATATGGCATAAATTGAGTAATTTGTTTAAACAACACTATTTCTAAAGGTCTGTCAAAATCGGTGTTAAATTGCTAAATTATGAAAATGCCCCTATGGGCTGAATTACGAAAATACCCCTATGGACTAATTTACCAAAATCCCCTATGGGCCGAATTACGAAAATGCCCCTATGGCCGATTTACCAAAATGTCCCTATGGGCCAATTTGATAGAATGCCTTAGTGGGCCAAATTATTAAATTATTTTAATTGGCCGATTCAACGAAACAATTCACTAGATTATTTGTGGTTATATATTTATATGTGGATATTTATTATGTATGTTGTATTTTTACATTTTGCATGGGATGGGAAAAATTTGTATGGAGAGTAGTGTAGCCGGATGGCTTAGCCACAATTTGTTTATTATCATGCTTAATTATGATTTCAGTGGCTTGACCAAAATAATATATATTATAGCAGCTTGACTGCAAATTTGGTGTGAGCGGCGGGGTGGGTTGACTTGATCCCCAAAGGTGTGATTGGCTGGTCGGGGGTGTGATGAATGGATGGGTTGGGCTGCATACATTTCATATATATACTGTTATGTAAATGGGCTTAAGCCCAAGATGATGCTATGTGCGTTCAGGCCCAGTGGATGACGGTAAGGGGGATTATACATTGAGTTCTAGAAACTCACCCCTTCTTCTTAATCCTTGCAGGTAATGCTCAGTGACGAGGACTTGGGGCCATGGATGACTCGGTGGAGGTCATACTTTTGGAATAATATTTTCGAACATTAGTAACTTCTTTTTCCGTATTATTTTCGTTACCTTTACTATTTCGGGTTTTAAAGTTGTAATAAGGCCTCTGGGATATGTTTTAAATTGCTTTATGTTTTGACGTACTTATTATTTTTTTAAATTGATTTAAACGAGGATTTTCTGAAATCATAAATAACGGTTTTCCAAAATTGATTAACAAATGGATTTCATAACAAATATGTACAAATAATTTAACTCAAATTCTCTTTCGAATTATCAACAATATTTTCAAAAGTCACGGTTTTAAAAGATCATTAGTTCAATTATTGATTCTTCAATTAACCTTTCAAGATTTGTAGTATTTTTATCAAATTGTTCTAATCAAATTTGTTTTCTTAAACTATAACCAAATAACAACACCTTTAGTAAGAATCACAAGATCTTTACTTGTTTTCTTCATGTGACATGCCAGACCTGGTCATACCGCATAGGCCGGGTTTGGGGTGTTACACAAACTATAGGGCAGTTCAGTGGATTGCCAACTGAAGATCCAAGACTACATTTAAGGCTTTTTCTAGAAGTCTGTGACTCGTTTCGTCAACAGGGTGTTTCTGAAAATGCCTTGCGGCTTAATTGTTCCCTTATTCTTTGAGAGATCGTGCAAGAGCATGGTTGAATGCTTTACTGTTGAGGATAGTAGCATCATGAAATGATCTTTTCTAGATGTTTTTGTTACAGTATAATCCACCAAACATGAATGTCAATCTTAGAAATGATATCAAGTCTTTTCAGCAATCAAAAGATGAAACACTGTACAAAGCTTGGGAAATATTTAAAGAATTTTTGCGAAAATGTCCGATGTATGGGTTTTACCACTAGACTAAGATGGAGATGTTTTTGTAACACCCTTTACCCGTATCCTACGCTAGAACTGGATACGAGGCGTTACCAAACTTAATTCACATGGTCATACAACTTTGGGTTATCAAATTTCATTCCAAACTAAAACTTTTCCATACACACCTCTATTATCTTTATAATGGGCCTACGAGGCCCTAAACAGGCTTCCGGAAGGTTTTAGGAATTAATCGAAAACTTGTACACTTTTAGGAAAATTTTACTTGCACAAGGGCCACATGCCCATGTGGAGGGAATGACACGCTCGTGTGCCATCTCACACGCCTGTGTTCGACACTCGTGGTTGACACTGACTTGTATCATATGGCCTAGCACATGCCCATATGGCTAGCCCGTGGTCGCCTCTGACTTAATCCATACGGCCTATCGCACGCCCGTGTGCTTTAAGCATGTGGAGATTTAAATTCCAAATTCAAGGTGTAGACTTCACACGACCTGGGCGCATGCCCATGTCCGTGGTCGTGCCTTCCATATGGCTGAGACACTCGGCCTTGTCTCTACCGTGTGCTTACTACAAAGCTTACTAACTTGGAAAAACTAACATGTAGGAGACACACGGCCTGGTCACATACCCATAGGACTGACCGTGTGTCATACACGGCCTAGAAACACGCCTGTGTGCCTACCCGTGTGGACAAGAACAAGGCTATTTGCCAAGCTCTTTTTCCCATCGTAACTCATATAATATAAATTCATTCATCCAAATCGCTAAACAACTAAATTTTGCAATACACCTCCATGAATGACTTCATCTTCTCATATATAAATAAATAAGCCATCAACTATGGCTATATACAAAAGAATTCATCTTTAAAAGGGCCAACACACTCTTGGCCAAAATAACAAAACAAATTATCTAGTCTAGCCCTATACATGCCATACTCAAAACACTAAGTCTAGATATACCGAGAGAAGCTGATAGTGTGGGTGATCTTCCAATTATCTTCGTATCCCGACCTGACTCTTTAACACTATAAAACAAGGGAAAAGAAAGGGGAGTAGGCTTTAAGCTTAGTAAGTTTACATGTAAACAATAACATCATAGTATGTGCTAAACAATAAATAACATTACATACTACGCAAGAACAATCCACTTTCATAATCATGCTTACTCATTTCCTCCCTTACCACATTCTAACCATACCACAAGCTTAATGCTCATATTCATTGACATGCATCCAAACTTTAATAGGGTGGTATTGCACATAGCCCACCAAATGATAATAAAAACGATAGTAATGCACATTAACACCACAAAGTCACATGATACAACACATCATAATTTCTCAATAAACCATTCATAATACCAATTACATATTTTCTCATTAAACGCCTATCTGAACATTTATTACTCTTACAATTACTTATAATTTCAATTATTTCATGCATTTATTTCACATTCTTGGTTTCACACACCCTTACAAAAGTTGTTTCTCATCTCACTAAAATTCATTTTCCTCCATAAAAACTAGAGGAATATGTTGGCTTTGGGAGTTCTAAAAATGCAAAATAATTAAGAAAAACTTCTAAAATCACTTACTTGCTAGAGAATATGTTGGCTGATAGTTTGAGCTTCAAAACCCCTATTTCTCTTCTAATTTTCGGTGGAGGAAGAAGAGTGGATAGTGAAAGATGATGTCTTTCCTTTTTAGCATATTTTATTCATAATTTGATCACGTAATATCACAAAATTTGACTAAAATTAATGCCCTTGTCCCCCTAGCTTCCTATTTTCGGCTAACTCACTCCATATGACCTATTTGCACTCTAAGAACCTCCAATTTAATATTCTATGGCTATTATATCCCTCAACCTTGAAAAATAGAGCTTTCGCACTTTATGCGATTTAGTCCTTTTTCATAATTAAGCATGCCATCGCTCAAATTAAAGCACCAAATTTTCACATAGCCATATATTAATACCATAACACATAAAATAACATCAAAATAATTTTCCTCAACCTCGGTTTAGTGGTCTCAAAATCACTATTCTGACTAGCCCCAAAATCGAGTTGTTACAGTTTTATAATGGGTTGAACGCACATACAAGGATGGTAGTTGATGCTTCTTCCAATTGTACCTTGTTGGATAAATATTACAATGAAGCTTATGAGATTTTGGAATAGATTGCTAACAATGATGATCAATATCCTACCACACGAGTTGGGACTGACAAGAGAGCTGCTAGCACCGTGGAACTTGATGCAATTACTTCATTGACTACTTATGTATCATCTTTAACTAATATGATCAAAACAATGAAAAGACCAACTACATTTAAGGAGATGAAAATAGTTGAGCTAGCGTGTGTTTATTATTGTGAAGACCATGTGTTTGATAGGTAATTTCAATCGAAAAATAACCCCTATTCTAACACGTATAATTCAGGGTGGAAGCAACATCCAAACTTTAGTTGGAATAATCAAGGAGCAGGGAATTTTAAAAATGTTGCAAGACAAAATGCCATCAGTACACCTATGCCGAGGAAAAATGTACAACAAGGTCAAACATTAGTTTTATAATCATTGTAGGCACCCAAATTTGCCCGTCCCAAAATAAATTAAACAAACAAAACCCAAAATAAAAAACAAACCCAACGCCAAAAAATAAACCTTAAAACCCGGCCCAAGCAAATTTCAACAAAGTCGAGAAAAATTTTAGGTTTTAAAACCCTAAATTAACCCTAGCGCCAGCACCTAGCCACAAAGAACCCGCCCACCGCCTCGACGCCACCTGCCCCACCTCGCCCACCGCCGAACTCCGCCTCCGCCATCACCCCACGTGCCTCTCGCCACCGCTATAACTCGCAAATAGGAAAGAAACAAGAAACAAGTGGAGATGAAGCCATATTATTATATTTTATTTTCTTTCGGCTATAAAGCCATAAAAACAAATGATGTAAAGGGAGGGGCTTTTGGTTTTTCGATAAATTTCGTGTAAAAAGAGATTTTGGCATTCAACAAAGAGAACGAACATTCAGCAATCGAAAACCGAATATAATTTTAGAAGGTTGATTTCATTTTTTTGACTATTATTATCTACTGCTTTCATTTATCTTTTTTTTTTTGTTCTTTATTTTTAAGATTTTTTTTAAACTAAATCGACAAAGAAACGAAGAGAACTCACCTGAACCCCGGGGGTCACGTTGTCAGAGTCTTCCCTCCGTTATCGAAGCCGGATCGAAGGCCAAAGGGGGGTTTTTTTTTCTTCATTCACTCTTCGAGTTCAAGGCATGGTCTTCAAAGGGGCTTCAAACGGGCATAAAGGCTCATCCTCACGCTTCGTCGTCCATCTGACCGGTGGTGGCGTGATGGATCACGGAGGAGGCCCAATCGGTAAAACTAAAACAAGGGAGAGGGAGCAGCTTGAAAGTTTTATTTTGTGTTTTTTTTTGAAGTTAGGTCGAATAACGAAAAGGAGGAAGAAAATACCAACTGTCAGCCGATTGCTAGAACTCCCCGATCCGGTGTCGAAATCGGACTAAAAGGGATCGATTCGCCCTCTTATTTGCTTTCGTTTTTTTTAAACCAAAAAGGCTAGATCTTCGGACCAACTCGAAACGGTGCTAAGGCCCATATTTTGCGCCCCGTCGGCCACCGTATGCGGTGGTGGTGCGACGGGAAGTAAGTGAATGCGCCCAAAAAAAAAGGGAAGAGATGAGGAAGAGAGATTTTTTGGTCACAATTGTTTTAAATTTTAGGGTTAAGATTATGTTTCAAGAATCGCTTGGGGGCTTAAATGCCCTTGGTTAAAACATTGCTTAATAGAAAGGGATCACATATCCCTTAAAAGGGATATTTGCGCAACTGATCCCTCCCCTTTGCGGCGTCGCTCAATTGAATCCCCTCTTACTTTCCTTTTTTTTTAAATTGTGCCCCATCATTTTGCTGCGTTTTTCAATTTAGTCCATACCTAGTCATTTGAAACGTCACATAATCAAAGGGTTGGGTTATTTACTCGTTTAGTCCCCGTAAGTCTCACGCGCGTTGCAGATCGGTCCTCATCCTTTCTTTTATTTTCAAATTTAACCCTAAAATCCCATTTTAATTTCAATTCAATCCCTTTTTAAGTTGACTCGCGATTTTTGTACATTTATTATCATTATTACTATATTACTACATCATTATTATCATACTATATTATTATTACTTTATTATTATTATTATATCATTACTACTATTATTATTGTATTATTTTCTTCCACTACTAGTATCATTTTCATTAACACGTATTTAATTACATTTTTACTATTATTTCGTTTTTATCACTACTATAATTATTATTATTATTATTTAGTTTTTTCATTATATTATTATTATTTTTATTATTGTTTTGTTACCATATTATTATCATCGTTATTATTTTATTTTTTTTTGTTTCTACTATTACTATTATATTATATTATATATATTTGCTTATTCTTTTGCATATATATTACATTATTTATTAATGACTATTACTATTATCATTTTATCTTTCGCTTTTATTTTACATTATTATTTATATATTATATATTATTATTAGTATTATTTATATTTTCATTGTCACCGTTCTAATATTATTTTTATTCTCTATCATTTTTACCATATTACTATTATTATTATATTATTATATCATTATTCGTATGTCATTTTTTACCGTTATCATTTTATTATCATTTATTTCCATATTATTATTATTATTATTATTATTATTATTATTATTATTCGTTATTTTCATTATTTTCACTATTTTTTTCTTTTTTGTTGTTTGCTATTACTATCATCTATTATTATAATTGTATGTGTTATCATTTTATTTTTTTCTACTATTATTACTATTATTAATATTATTAGTTTATTTATTATTATTATTGTCATTGTTATCGTTAGTAGTAGTGGTATTTTTATATTTACCGTGTTTACGTCCATATTTGTTTTCTTAGATTTGTGATATATTATTAAACAAAATACATTTTGAAAATTATCATATTTCCTTTAATTTTTTTAAAAAAATAAGGCAATGTTTCGTATTTAGAGATTCGTGGAATAGTGCCCTAACGTGCTGGGTTGCGATTCTCTGTTTCACTAAATAATCAAACATCCTTCTATCCTATTTCATGAAATATGAGACGACCTTGACTTCGAGAGATTAAAACATCGTGTCCTAACGTACTGGATGTGATGTTTAGATCTTTTCGGAGTAAAGAAATCTCGATTTTTCTTGGCCCGAATACCTATATTTATTTTTAGCTCAAACACTATAAAATCAAAGTGCATTTACAAAACCACCTTATTCAGTCCAAAAGTTTTCAAATCAGGTAATGTTTGTGTGTTTAGAAATTTGGAGAATAGTGCCCTAACGTGCTGGGTTGCGATTTTCCGTTGGACTAAATAACTAAATATCCTTTTGATAAATTTCAGAAATCATGAGATAACTTTGATTACGAAGGTATAGAATATCATGTCCTAACGTCTTTGGGTGTGATGTTTGTACCCTCTCTAACAAAGAAATCTCAAATATCCTAATATATTTTTAAAAGATCCGAATTTAAAATCTTTTCAAACTTTCGACATTAAGACATTAATTAATCACTTTGGTACCAATTTTGGGCGATCGAGGGTGCTAACCCTTTCTCGTATGTGAATCGACTCTCGAACCCGATTTTCAAAACTTCGCACCAAAAACACTGCTTTAGTAAAATAAAATGTTTTATTAAAATAAAGGTGATCCGATCACACCAAATAAAGGTCTTGGCGACTCCCATTTTATCCCTATTTTCAAAACCAAAGTCAAACCCTTGTTGTTTTCCGAAAAATGGTTACGACAGCTTGGTGACTCCACTGGGGACCGATTTAGAGAGTCAAGCCATAAATTGATTATTTTCTGTCTATTGTCGGAAGTTTGAAAGTTCGATTTGAAAATTACGATCCTTTTGGTACATGTTGTTTTAATCTTGGCATTGCATTGCCTGACCGTTGTGGTCGCACCTTTAAGTGAGAGTGAGTAGCTACTCCTTCGTGAGGTCTTCACCTCCGTGCAGGATAGTGGATCGCTTTCGGGATACATTCGTACCTATGTCTTCGTGAGATTTTCATCTCCGTGCAGCCATAGGAAAATGTATTCCCCTAAACCGAACTCGCCTAAATGAGCCTATAATGGGTGAGGATCGAGGAATCGCTAGTTCGGGTACCCTTACCTTAGAACCAAACCACATGTAGTGAACCCAAGAGCCCACCTTAGATAGAACTACGCCAAACCTTAGTGGTCACCTAGGTTGGTTTTTGTTCACTTTCACTTGTTTTATACTTTGCGATACTAACTCTTTGTATTTTATTTTTGTGCATATCATCTCATTTCCTATAAAGGTATCGATTCATGGTCAGTTTCTGAGTTAGAAAGCTGGTTATGGAGAACGAGTTCCTTGATAAAATGGAAGACAATGCGATCGTCAGTAGTATATAGTAAGAACCTAGGCGCTTAGAAGGTATGGATCCATTTGAGCAAATGGGCGGTGCTAAAATCTCACCACCTATGCTTCCTAATGTGGTTCCGATCAAAACTAAATCGGATGTGAAAAAGATTGTATGCCATTTCATGGCAATGCATGATAGAGAGTAATTATACTCACCAATCACTTCAAAGTGAGTGGGTAGGGTACGGATAGACGCTTCTACCATTACAGTGTTTCTCTTTCATGTGAAAATGGCAACCCTGTAGACGACAAGGGTGTTGGAAGAAAAGTGATTGGCAGAAGGCAAGAGACCTATGATAATGAATTGGCTGAAAAGGACTTTTCCTACGACGCGGAGAAAAGTTTATTTACTGTTGATGCTCTTCCAAATAACAAGCATAAGTTTACAATTGTATTTAAGGATGTTACATCTAACAGAAACAACGATAGTGCAAGACATGATGACTCAAACGGTGCGAACAGGAAATCTGAAAACTCTCAAGAAACACTGAAGGTGATGGTTGTCATTTTAAGGTAACATGCTGCGAAGTAGGGATGCCTACTGGTTTGCCAATTTTTCAAGATAATCGAAACAGCTTCACAGACGTTGGAGGAGGTGCCCTTGGCAATAGGGGCTTCCATTCAAATTTCATGACCACTCAAAGAGGCCTTTCCCTGAATATTGATATTCGTCCTAGCCCGGTTGTGGATCCTTTGTTAATCGTAATGCCATGGATCCCGGATCGACCATGGCTAACAAAGCTTTAAGAACTTGAGGACAAAAGTCAGCCCATCCAATCACGAGTACAAGATCACTGGATTGAGTGAGCAGTTGTGCAAAGATCCGTCGTTTCTATCGAAAAGGAAAAGTGTGAAATAAGTAAATGGTGAAACTGAGAATCTAGAGATTACTGTCTATAATCAGTTTGTCGACCACCACAACATGCAGTCGCGCTTCTCTGCAAGACTTACCATGCTTCAATGTCGGAGAGCCCAAACAACCTACATACATTCTTTTGGAGCTCCATTCCGGGATGTATTTGCAATTGACAAAGTGCTAACTAGAGAGTTTCTTTGGTTAAAGTATCAGGAAAAATGAAAGCCTTATCCAATGCTTCACAGCGGAGCAACCATAGTACCAAGTCGATGCTACGTTCTTGTGGTGTTTCTATCAGCAATAATTTCACCCAAGTTGAAGATCGTATTCTATCAGTACCAAGGGGCAATGATGGAAATTTCTTTTCGAAGAATGGGCGTTGGATTTAGTGGAACCATGGAGGATGGAAGGTTAGGTTGTTGTGAACTTCTTGGCTCATCGTTGTGATCCAAACAACATTGTAAGGGATTGGGTTCATGTGAAGAAGTGAAAGGAATTTGCATTGATCCCATTTGATAGATCCAAAGAGATTAACCAGAATAGACGACTTTCACCTGTGGTTAGAATGAGAAAAGCTATTAGGTACAATCTAAAAGGTCTGGAGCTCTGCAATTCCTTTTTCGTCTAGAAACACTCTAATCTTCATGAGCCATGGAAGCAGAAGAATCCATCAGAGTACGATGCTAGTTAGAGTAAATGATCGATACTTTTTTTAGAAAATTGATGCTAAGCTGGGACAGTCTCTTCACTACCCTCGAAGCTGTAACTCTGCAATCGAGTAAAGTGTAGGATCGAAGAGTTAAAATCAGCATTACACAATTGAAGAGTTAAAATCAGCATTACATAATTGTGAACTGTGGATCGAGCTTCTTGAAACAAGAGAGGAGTATTGGAGAGAAGAACTTCATCATTCTTATGATCATTAAGTTAAAAAGTCAAGATTACCTCATGAGGGGAATGGTAGTTGGTCACCTACAGGTTTTGGCATTACAGGTGGATATGTTAAGCATAAAATATGGGCTACAGTCTGATCATAGTCAAGAGCTAGCTCCATTGTTTTGGAAATCAAAACCTTTAGGACTTAGGACGAGAGCATGTAGTAGTCCATTTTATGTAAAAGAATTTGTTTTCTAATAAAGTTTTCTAAAATGAAGTTGATCAGAATCGATATCTCTTTGCATTCATGCATTCGTATTACATTGCATGCGCATTACATTGCATTTATTTGCATTAGAATTTTACAAAAGGACCCTAATTAAGCAAAATGTTTCAGTTAACCTGGAAAACATGGAACAAAGGTTGGCGAGGATAGAGCAAAGGCAAATACAGATGCAAGAGCAATTGGCTAAAATTCAACAAGATATGCGAGATCAAATGTATATGATAGGCCAGTTAACCAAGATACTAACTGGAGGACTTGAAAATAAGGGTGGTTCAATGGTCAACGGTGTGGATGATGATGAAGAAATCGTTTACTCCCCGATAAATATTTCGACTCAACTAGACGCGCAGTCGCATAGGATACATGCCATTATTGAACCCCAATGTCAAACTAATACTTCGGCCTTGTTGAACTTCCCGATGGGCTCATGTTTCAACCCTGAGGATGATCGTGCCAAACCAATTATTCAGGTAGTGACAAAGAGAATGAGAGAGCGGACTTTGAAGGCCCCAAAGAAGAAAGAAAATGAAGCAGGTAGTACGAGTAGGTATGAAAAGGGCCATTCGGAGACGATTACAGTAAGCCAGCTAAGGGTGGTGACTACCAGCCATCAAGAGCCCACTAGGCAGGATTTTAACTCAAAGCCTAACACCGGAAGGCTCCAGTTCACGCCCATCCCGATGACATACAAGGAGCTCTATCAAAATTTATTTGATGCGCATGTGGTGTCTCCTCATTACTCAAAACCACTGCAACCTCCATACCCAGCATGGTATAACCTAAATGTCCAGTGTGAGTATCATGCGGGGGTTGCAGGACATTCAATAGAAAATTGCACAGCTTTCAAGAAGTTGGTGGAAAAATTCACAAAATGGGTGTTGTGGAGATAGGCAATGCGCCAAAAGCAGAAGCATGAACCTGGGAGCATTTTAAGCGATGAGACGTGGAAGTAACTCCTATAGTATTTAGAAGCTTACCTAGAGTAATGTACTGAAGTATACTTGTTGCTTTAAGCCTAGAAGCAATAAGATCTCTTTGTGAAATAGGCTCGTGTTCAATTACTACTTCAATAAAATGCATCTTTTGAACCAATATTTTTTCTCCATGCTATACATTCTATTGAACATTCTTTTATTCTTCATTCATAAATAATCATTCATTCTCCAAAATTGCTTTCATCACCGAGATGGTCCCGATATTAATGACATGAGCGACGCCATTTAACTCCTTTCTAGTGAGATATGTGTTTAGAAGGATCTAAGGACTTAGAAGATGACGAGATTGTAACTTACTTCCTAACTTATTAAAATGATGATCCTACCTCGCAAAATGTCACCGACACTACAAGCCAACGAGGGAGATGAAGATGGCGACTTAGCTCACTTTCAAGAATAAGGCAAGACATTATCGCATGATCATAGTTAGACACATTGAGGCCCCAAACGCGGATTCCTATATGTCGCATGGACGTTATCAAACCGCCTCCTCAAGAGCTTTGAGTGACATTGATTCATATTCATAGCTTTTGGTTACTTTACCAAGAAGGTAAAGATCACTTCACATGTCAAAATTACAAAGTCAGCGGTCGTCGACTTCAACTTCAAATTCAAATTCAAAAAAATCAAAAAAAAAAAAAAACAAAAAAAACAAACAAAAAAAGAAAAGGAAAAAGAAAAAGAAGAAGAAGAAGAATAAAGAGAGAATGGCGATAAAGAATGCCGAAAGAAACGTGTTGTATCGAATTTATAGTCCGTCCAAAGGTCGACACCACGCCGCAAAAGAAAATTGCCAAAACCATTCAAAATTTTTGAAAAATGACTGAGACTTGTAAAGGTTGGCATAGAGAAGTTACCATTTACCTTCTAGGTTTCTTAAAAGTTGGCCAGGACTTTCACCGGGGCATCTTTCCCATTGGTTTATTAAAAGGGAAACAATTGTTGGAAGATAAGATTCCTTTTCACAAGCTTTGATTTGGTTGGGTGAAGCAGAATGTCTACAGTAAGCTTGATTGAAAGTACTCGTGGTCGAATGTACCAAAAATGTATGATATGGGCTTATGACAAAAATGTTTGCTCAAAAGAATTTCAGGAGAAAGACCTGGCATTAAGAAGGGTTCTTCCTATTCAAGAGGACTCCGAAAGGAAAAGTAAATTCCTTATGCAAGAAAGAAGGAAACATTGATCCTAACCAAGATAGATGGCAAGGACCTATCCAATCCGGTGAGTTCAAGTTTAAAAAAAAAAAGAAAAAAAGAAAAAAACATGAAAAAAGAAAAAAGAAAAGAAAGGCCGAGGCGAAAACCCGCAAAGGGCGTCTAGGGATCAAAAGGGATTTAAGTTGAGAACCCGAGAAGGGCAGCTTAAATTTTGATCGAAAGTAAGGCGTACGGTAGTCTTACCACGCTGGAGTTAACAATGAAGAAGTATGTTGTGTCTTGGAGCATCAACAAAGTACTCTGGATCCCCTAAACACATATTGAGCCTAAAATGGTCCTCAAGAAGTTTGAACAGAGAAGCTCACGCTGCGATATCTGGGGCACCTAATTTCTATTTTTACCTTCCAAGATACACTGCCAATAAATTTCTTTCCTGATTGCACTCGCTACTTTTGCTTAACCCATTGGTTTCGAGCTATGCTCCTAACTAACTTCGTTCTTGTCCATAGTTATGATCTCTTTCAGACATTTTGCATTGAAATAACGATTAATGGACTAACGACACTTTCACAAAAAGAGTTTCACATATTACTCTAGGAAACTTCTAAGTAGTATTGGAACCTAAAACAGGACCATTGTTTAAAACTCCTCGAGTTTAGGGGACAGGAATAATGGTGGAGGAAAGTTCTGAACTGAGGCTATATCTTCAGACCAAAAAACGATGATTGAACAAATGACGAGGTATTACGTAAATAGTATCATCTTGATAAAAAAGGGGGCGATCATCTACGCTAAGAATGATTTTGTATCCATGCAACTATCGTGTGTGCACACCTGGTCACGATCCACAGGAATGGAAAGGTGCAACACACCAAATCAACAAATTCTACACCCTTGAGTCGTAGTGGGATTGACTGAAGATGACATAGATTCTACACCACTGAGTCGTAGTTGGATGGATTGAAGATGATACAATTTCTATACCCTTAAGGCACAATGGGTTGATATAACGATAGTATAGGCCTTAAAGTCCTGTACGTGCCGTGGAGTGCGCCTTGAAGTCACATTGGGGCAAATTGTTTGAGCAAAAAATGATTGTTTCTTTGAGTTTCTGGCAAAGGTACCTGCAATAGCGAGATATCAGGGTCGTACGACTCTGGTGAACGACGAGCAGTGACAACCCTAAGCATAAAAAGGGGTCATTTCATTTTACATTCATCATCATTAGGAGCGTGCAATCATCGCATCGTGATCCTTATACATTTTTAACAAAGAATCATTATCATGACATCCCGCATTCATGCAAATGTCCTTCATAATATCATTTATTTAGGAGCATTCGATTTCATGACATTCTGCATTCATGTAAATGTCATCCATATCACACGTAGTTAGGAGCATTTGAGTCATTCCGACCATAGCATCCGCATCATTTGGCATAAAAAAAAAATCAAGTCTACAGGATATGTCCCCAGAAGACGGTGTAGCAACACTGGTGAAGCCATCATCCTATCGCCACTGACCAACGGTGGAATAGGTTGGAAACCATGCTATTGCCACTGACCAACGGTGGAATAGGTTGGAAACCATGCTATTGCCACCACCAGCCGAAGGAATAGGCTAAAGATTGTCGTATTGTCACCGACCAGCAAGTGGAATAAGTTGAAGATTGTCCTATTGCCACCGAACAAAGGTGGAATAGGTTGATTACCCTATTGCCACTAACCAAAGAAGGAATAGGTGGAAGATTGTCTTATTGCCACCGACCAAAGAGTGGAATAAGTCAAGATTACCCTATTGCCATTGACCAGCGGTGGAATAGGTTGAAGATCGTCTTATTGCCAACGACCAGTGGTGGAATAGGTTGAAGATTAGTCCTATTGCCATCGACCAGCGGTGGAACAGGTTGAAGATTGTCCTATTGCCATCGACCAGTGGTGGAATAGGATGAAGATTGTCCTATTGCCATCAACCAGTGGTGGAATAGGTTGAAGATTGTCCTATTGCCATCAACCAGTGGTGGAATAGGTTGAAGATTGTCCTATTGCCATCAACCAGTGGTGGAATAGGTTGAAGATTGTCCTATTGCCATCAACCAAAGGTGGAATAGGTTGAAGATTGTCCTATTGCCACGACCAGCCAAAGTGGAATAGGCTAAAATTATAGATCATGCCGCCCTCAACCAGCAAAGAGGGGCAAGATCGGCGAATCTTGACTCCCAACCAAGAGGGAACACGATTTAAGCCACCATCTCATTGCCACCGACCAAAGAAGGGAATAGGTCAAAAATTGTAGATCTTGTCACCCCGACCAAGAGGTGGGGCAAGATCGAAGGCAAATCTTGGCTCCCTAACCAGTAGGGAACACGATTTAAGCCACCGTCTTATTGCCACTGACCAGCAGTGGAATAGGTCGAAAATTGTAGATCTTGTCACCCTGACCAATAGTGGGGCAAGATCGAAGGCAAATCTTGGCTCCCTAACCAGTATGGAGCACGATTTAAGCCACCGTCCTATTGCCACCGACCAGCAGTGGAATAGGTTAAAAATTGTAGATCTCGTCCCTAACCAATAGTGGGGCAAGATTGAAGGCAAATCTTGGCTCCCTCACCAGTAGGGAACATGATTTAGGCCATCGCCCCATGTCCCCACCAAAGAATGGAATAGGTCAAAATTTTAATTCTGTCCCTAACCAGTAGGGAGCATGATTAAGCTTTAGTCCTATGGCCTTAACTAGCAGTGGAATAGGCTGAAGATCAAAGACCTCATCTTTCTAGAGAAGCAGTAGAGCAATCCAAAATAAAACAAGTCACATCCCATTGAAGTCGCAGCAAGAGCAAATTGAGGCCACAGATCCCATCTCGTCGAAGTAGCGGTGGATTGAAATGAGGCTACATGAAGAAGAGAAGCACCAAAAAGTCAGGACTCAGCAAGACTGGGCAAATTTGGTCCCTCTTTATGTCTTTGCTCCATTCCCGTTACACGACAATGAGCAAAGAGGGGCAGCTGTAGGCACCCAAATTTACCCGGCCCAAAATAAATTAAACAAACAAAACCCAAAATAAAAAAACAAACCCAACACCAAAAATAAACCCGGCAAACCCGAAGCCCAAGCAGCCCAACAAAGTCAGAAAAATTTTAAGGTTTCTAGAACCCTAAATTAACCCTAGCACCGCACCTAGCCACAAAGAACCCGCCTCCACCCGCCTCGACGCCACCTCGCCCACCGCCACCGCCGAACTCCGCCTCCGCCATCACCCACGTGCCTCTGCCACCGCTATAACCTGCAAATAGGAAAGAAACAGTAAACAAGTGGAGACAGAAGCCATATTATTGTATTTTATTTTCTTTTGGCTATAAAGCCATAAAAAACAAATGATGTAAAGGGAGGGGGCTTTTGGTTTTTTGATAAATTTTGGTGTAAAAAAGAGATTTTTGGCATTCAACAAAGAGAACGAACATTCAGCAATCGAAAACCGAGTATAATTTTTAGAAGGTTGATTTCATTTTTTTGACTGTTATTATCTACTCCTTTCATTTATCTTTTTTTTTTGTTCTTTATTTTTAAGATTTTTTTAAACTAAATCGACAAAGAAACGAAGAGAACTCACCTGAACCCCGGGGGTCACGTTGTCGGAGTCTTCCCTCCGTTGTCGAAGTCAGATCGAAGGCCAAAAGGGGAGGGTTTCTTTTTTTCTTCATTCGGCTCTTCGGAACCCGAAGGCATGGTCTTCGAAAGGGGGCTTGAAAACGGGGCACAAAGGCCCATCCCCGCGCCTCGTCGTCCATCGGACTGGTGGTGGCGTGATGGATCGCCGGAGGGAGGCCCAATCGGCCGAAACTAAAACAAGGGGAGAGGGGAGCAGCTTGAAAGTTTTATTTTGTGTTTTTTTTTGAAGTTAGCTCGGAATAACGAAAAGGGAGGAAGAAAATACCTGAACCGTCGCCGATTGCTAGAACTCCCCGATCCGGTGTCGAAATCGGACTAAAAGGGATCGATTCGCCCTCTTATTTTCTTTTGTTTTTTTTAAACCAAAAAGGCTAGATCTTCGGACCAACTCGAAACGGTGCTAAGGCCCATATTTTGCGCCCCGTCGACCATCGTATGCGGTGGTGGTGTGACGGGAAGTAAGTGAATGCGCCCAAAAAAAAAGGGAAGAGATGAAGGAAGAGAGATTTTTTTTGGCTGCTGATTTGTTTTAAATTTTAGGGTTAAGATTATGTTTCTGCAAACTGCTTGGGGGGGCTTAAATGCCCTTGGTTAAAACGGCACCGTTTAATAGAAAGGGATCACGATATCCTTTAAAAGGGATATTTATGCAATGATCCCTCCCTTTGGCGTCGCTCAATTGAATCCTCTTACTTTCCTTTTTTTTTAAAAATTGTGCCCCATCATTTTGCTGCGTTTTTCAATTTAGTCCATACCTGGTCATTTGAAACGTCACATAATCAAAGGGTTGGGTTATTTACTCGTTTAGTCCCCGTAAGTCTACGTGCGTTGCAGATCGGTCCTCATCCTTTCTTTTATTTTCAAATTTAACCCTAAAATCCCATTTTAATTTCAATTCAATCCTTTTTTTAAGTTGACTCGCGATTTTTGTACATTTATTATCATTATTACTATATTACTACATCATTATTATCATACTATATTATTATTACTTTATTATTATATCATTACTACTATTATTATTGTATTATTTTCTTCCACTACTAGTATTATTTTCATTAACACGTATTTATTTACATTTTTACTATTATTTCATTTTTATCACTACTATAATTATTATTATTATTATTTAGTTTTTTTCATTATATTATTATTATTTTTATTATTGTTTTGTTACCATATTATTATCATCGTTATTATTTTTATTTTTATTGTTTCTACTATTACTATTGTATTATATTATATATATTTGCTTATTCTTTTGCATATATATTACATTATTTATTAATGACTATTACTATTATCATTTTATCTTTCGTTTTATTTTACATTATTATTTATATATTATATATTATTATTAGTATTATTTATATTTTCATTGTCACCGTTCTAATATTATTTTTATTCTCTATCATTTTGCCATATTACTATTATTATATTATTATATCATTATTCGTATGTCATTTTTTACCGTTATCATTTTATTATTATTTATTACCATATTATTATTATTATTATTATTATTATTATTATTATTCGTTATTTTCATTATTTTCACTATTTTTTTCTTTTTTGTTGTTTGCTATTGCTATCATCTATTATTATAATTGTATGTGTTATCATTTTATTTTTTTCTACTATTATTACTATTATTAATATTATTAGTTTATTTATTATTATTATTGTCATTGTTATCGTTAGTAGTAGTGGTATTTTATATTTACCGTGTTTACGTCCATATTTGTTTTCTTAGCCTTGTGATATATTATTAAACAAAATACATTTTGAAACTTATCATATTTCCTTTAATTTTTTTAAAAATAAGGCAATGTTTCGTATTTAGAGATTCGTGGAATAGTGCCCTAACGTGCTGGGTTGCGATTCTCTGTTTCACTAAATAATCAAACATCCTTCTATCCTATTTCATGAAATATGAGACGACCTTGACTTCGAGAGATTAAAACATCGTGTCCTAACGTACTGGATGTGATGTTTAGATCTTTTCGGAGTAAAGAAATCTCGATTTTTCTTGGCCCGAATACCTATATTTATTTTTAGCTCAAACACTATAAAATCAAAGTGCATTTACAAAACCACCTTATTTCGTCCAAAATTTTTCAAATCAGGCAATGTTTGTGTGTTTAGAAATTTGGAGAATAGTGCCCTAACGTGCTGGGTTGCGATTTTCCGTTGGACTAAATAACTAAATATCCTTTTGATAAATTTCGTAAAATCATGAGATAACTTTGATTATGAAGGTATAGAATATCATGTCCTAACGTGTTGGGTGTGATGTTTGTACCCTCTCGGAACAAAGAAATCTCAAATATCCTAATATATTTTTAAAAAGATCCGAATTTAAAAATCTTTTCAAACTTCCGACATTAAGACATTAATTAATCACTTTGGTACCAATTTTGGGCGTATCGAGGGTGCTAACCCTTCCTCGCATGTGAATCGACTCCGAACCCGATTTTCAAAACTTGCAGACTAAAAACACTGCTTTTAGTAAAATAAAATGTTTTATTAAAATAAAGGTGATCCGATCACACCAAATAAAGGTCGGTGGCGACTCCCATTTTATCCCTATTTTCAAAACCAAAGTCAAACCCCTTGTTGTTTTCCAAAAAATGGTTACGGCAATCATCATCATCTATTGAGGCTTTTTTGAAAGAGTATATGGCCAAGAATGATGCTGTGATCTAGAGTCAAGTTGCATCACTTCGAGCTCTTGAGAATCAAATGGGGCATATAGCTAATGTTTTAAATTCGAGACCTCAAGGAGCTTTGCCAAGTGATACCAAGAATTCAAGATCATAAGGGAAGAGCATTGTAAGGCAATCACTCTTAGAAGTGGAACTCAACTGAATGAAATTGTTAAAGATGCCATTGTAAAAGAGGGAAAACCAGATTGCACCTATGGAAAGATTCTAGAAACATTTGAAAATCACACTACATTTGGAAAAGCTAGATAAAATAATGTTTCAAAAGAATCATATCATCTTGCTGATGAAAATGATACAACAAAACAACATCAACAACCTGAAAGATGACAACCTCCACCATTTCCTTAGCGATTTCACAATCGTAAACATGAGGCTTAGTTTAAAAGATATCTAGATGTCCTGAAGCAACTTCATATCAACGTACCACTGGTTGAAGCTTTGGAGAAAATGCCCAATTATGTTAAATTTATGAAAGACATACTGTCAAAGAAGCGTAGATTAGGAGAGTTTGAGACTATTGCTCTTATTGAAGGGGGCACAAGAATGTTAATAAATAAGTTACCTCCAAAGTTGAAGGACCCAAGGAGTTTCACTATCCCTTGCTCAATAGGAAATCAGTATATTGGTAAGGCATTATGTGATTTAGGAGCGAGTACAAATCTAATGCCTATGTCTATTTTCAGGAAGTTTGGAATCGGGAAAGCAAGACCTACTACGGTTACGTTGCAACTAGCTGATCAATCCTACGCACATTTGGAAGGTAAAATTGAAGATGTGCTGGTAAGAGTAGATAAGGTTATTTTTCTAGTAGATTTCTTTATTTTAGAATGTGAAGCTGACCATGATGTGCCCATTATTCCTATAAGACTTTTTTTCACTACGGATATGACTTTAATTGATGTGCAGAAAGACAAACTGACCATGAGGGTAAATAAGCAGCAAAACACATTCAATGTATTCGATGCCTTAAAATACGTTGATAAGAATGAAGAATGTTATGTCATCGACCTGATAGGGGCAAAAATAGAGGAAGAGTTCACAAGAGTTTGCCATAGTAATTCTGATAGTGATGAAGACTCACTTGAGCAGAGTGATGCAATAATTTTTAAGGACTATAGTGAACTTACGAAAACCAAATAGCTTGTGATAGACTAGGAAAAAGTTTAAATCCTTGGATTTATCAGATCGCTCTTTCAAGCCTTCTAAACCTTTTATAGATGAACCTCCCACACTGGAGTTGAAGCCTTTACCGCAGCATTTAAAATACGCTTATCTAGGAGAAAATAACATTTTTCTAGTTGTTATTTCTGCCGAGTTGACTCCCGATTAAGAAGTGAGGTTGTTGGAAGTACTCTGACAATCTAAGAAGGCATTGGTATGGACAATTATCGATATAAAGGAAATCAACCCTACTATCTATATGCAAAAAATTTTACTGGAGGATTGTCATAGCAATTCTATTGAATATCAGAAGAGGTTGAATCCAATCATGAAGGAAGTTGTTAAAAAAGAGATTATCATGTGGTTAAATGATGGTATTATCTACCTGATCTCCGATAGCTCGAGAGTGAGCCCTATACAATGTGTACCCAAGAAAGGAGGTGTCACATTTATTAGCTATGATAACAACGAGCTTATTCTAACTTGTACTGTCACGGGATAGAGAGTATGCATAGATTATCGCAAGCTTAATAAGGCAACTTGGAAGGACCATTTTCCCTTGACATTTATTGACCAAATGTTGGATGGATTAGCTAGGAAAACTTTCTACTATTTCTTAGATGGTTATTTAGGATATAATCAAATTTCCATAGCTTCAAACGACCAAGAGAAAAAAAACTTTCATTTTTTCATATGGTACTTTTGCATTTAGATGATGCCATTCAGGTTATGTAATGCCTCAACAACCTTTAATCATTGTCTGAGGGCCATACTCTCTAGCATGGTGGAAAAATTTCTTGAAGTCTTTATGGATGATTTCTTTGTCTTTGGAAATGATTTTGAGGACTATTTGACAAATCTGGAATTGGTTCTTCGCCGTTGAAAAGAAAGAAATCTTGTCTTGAATTGGGAGAAATGCCACTTCATGGTTCTTGTAGGCATTGTGCTAGGTCATAAGATATCGTAACAAGGGATTGAAGTTAGCAATGAAAAAAAAATGAGGTAATAGAAAAATTACCGCCTCCGACGAGTGTCAAGGGTATTAAAAGTTTTCTAGGCCATGGGAGATTTTATAGAAGATTCATTGAGGATTTTTTGAAAATATCTAAACCCTTGTGTACTTTGCTAGAGAAGAATAACCATTCAATTTTGATGAGCCATGTTTGATCGCTTTCAAGGAATTGAAGAAAATATTGGTAGCAGCACCAATTACAATAGCTTCTGAATGGACATTGCCGTTTCAACTCATGTGTGACGCCAACCATTATGTTGTGGGAGCAGTGTTGGGGCAGTAGAAAGACAAGGTATTTCATGCAATCTATTATGCGAGCAAGACCCTGACGAATATGCAACTTAACTACACCACCACAAAAAATGAGTTATTGGCTGTGGTGTTCGCATTCGATAAATTTCGATCTTATTTCATTGGCAACAAAGTTACGGTCTACACAGATCACTCTACTATTAAATATTTGGTGACTAAGAAAAATGCCAAGCCAAGATTAATTCAATGGATACTTTTGTTGCAGGAGTTTGATTTAGAAATTTGAGATAGAAAAGGGATTGAAAACCAATTCGCTGATCATCTGTCGAGGTTAGAAGCTGGTAATGAAAATGAAAATGTTCAACGTATTAAGGAAGATTTCCCAAACGAGCAATTTTGGTTGCAATGACATTACCAAGGTATGCCGATATAGTGAACTTCTTAGTAAGTGGGTTGCTACCACCTGATATCAATAGCCAAAGAAGACGGAAGTTCCTTCATGATGCCAAGCATTATTATTGGGATGAACCCTTCCTATTCAAGCAATGTGTTGATCAGATAATTAGAAAGTTTGTCCATGATTATGAAGTACATAGCATCCTGCAACACTGCCACCCAGCACCTTCTAGAGGACACTTTGGAGGAATGAGAATTTCTGCCAAGGTACTCCAATCTGGTTTTTTTGGTCGAGCTTGTTAAAGGATACCTAAGAGTTTTATAAGTCATACAATCATTGTTAGAGGACAGGTAATTTATCTAAGAGACATGAAATGTCATTGTAAAATATTTTGGAGATTGAGTTGTTTAATGTTTAGGGAATCGAATTTATGGGTCCATTTCCACCATTACTTGGCAATCTTTACATACTCATGGCAGTGGACTACATCTCGAAGTGGGTCGAAGCGGTACCCCTCCTCACGAATAATGCCAAATTAGTGCTGAAGTTTTTTCACAATAACATTTTCACAAGATTTGGTACACCTCGAGAAATTATCAGTGATGAAGGTTCTCATTTTCATAGCAATTTTTTTGCTAATACTTTGGACAAGTATGGGGTGAAACAAAAGATTGCCATGACATATCATTCCCAAACATATGGACAAGCAGATATTTTTAACAGAAAAATTAAACAAATTCTAGAAAATAGTGGTGAACCCAACTTGAAAAGATTGGTCCTCCAAATTGGATGAAGCATTGTGGGCTTATCATACAACATTCAAAACATTGTTGGAGATGTCACCTTTTAAGCTTGTTTTCGAGAAGCCATGTCACCTACCTATTGAGCTAGAGCATAAAGCATTTTGGGCTATTAAAAAGTTGAACATGGATTGGGTCACTACTGGCCATTAAAAGTTATTAGAGGTGAATGAAATGGATGAATTTCGAGCACAGGCATATGAGAATGCTAGACTATACAAGGAGAAAAACAAGCGGTGGCATGATAAAAGGATTATGCCAAGGCAATTTGAACCAAGACAATAGGTGTTGTTGTTCAACTCTAGGCTCAAATTGTTCCCTGGTAAATTAAAATCTCACTGGTCATGTAACATCCTTAAATCGGGGCCTTTGCATTTTATCTGTTTGTCTATTGATAGTGTGAGTGTTATGTCAGATTAGGGTGTTTTGGGGTCCAAGCATGAGCTTGGGGTAGGCCTGAGCCATAGCAAAAATTTTTATTTTTAGGTACTTGGAAGGGAGAGCTATTGGTGTTAGGTGTTAAGAGTATTTGGTGGAGGGGTGTGTCACAAGAGATGCCTTGGTAAAGTGGCAAGGGAGGCGCCACTTAAGCACAAGGGGGAGGGATGCCTCATGCAGGTGGGAGAGCTTTGGTTCGAGCTGCAAGAATCCCCTTTGTGCATTTCTTTTTTACGCCACGACAAGGGGGAGTTGCACTCAGGAGGGACTCTGATGGATAAGGTTTGAAAGGGTCAACAATTTCAAATGGGTGGAAGGGAGGAAATGGTGGAAGTTGACTCATTCAAATTGTTTAAATGAGTGGAAGAGAGGAATTCAAGAAGGAAGAAGGGGGACGGCATTGTGGTTGAAGGGTGTTGGGTTGTGTGGCTGAAATTTGAGTGGTGTGGGTGAGAGCATTCAGTTTTAGAGTGTGGTTAGGGGGTGTGCCGAATTTGAGTTATTTTGGGGTATGATTTTCGGCATTTTGGTGTGAGCTTCATTTTCTTTTTGACTTAAGTTCTTCCATTCTCTATTTGCGCCGAAATCTCTCTCAATTGCACACTTTTGGCGTTTTGGTTCTTTTTCCCCTCTCTTCCAAAATACCTTGGCTGAATGTCCTCATAAGCCCCTTCTCATATTGTTTCTTTCAACTTCATCTCTTCTCCCAATCCCTCTCATTGTGCCAAAAACACCAAGAGCCTCTCTCTTTTTCTCTCATCTTGTGCTAAAGCCGAAATCATCACCCTCCCTCTCTATTAACATCCTTTTCTTTCTCTCCTCTTGAAGCCATAGCCGAACCTCTCCTATCCTCTTCTCTCCATTTCTTTTCTCAAAGCCGAATCACCACTTATTCTTCCCCTTTCATATTGTTATTTTTTCTTCCATTCACAACTTCTTGATAGCTGAAACTACCTTTCCTCTTCATCAGATTTGGCTCGAGATCGAAGCATAGTTAATATTCGTTGGTAAGTTCCTCCCTTAGCCGAATCAGTCTCAAATCTATATTCTTATTTGATCTCTTTGATTCTCCTTGTGCGATTCTTACATCTTCTTTTCTTGATTTGCCGAATTCCCTCATCTTCTGTGGTAGGGCCGAATCATTCTAGGTGCCAAAGGGATCTTTCGCGTTAAGGTTAGTGATGTTCTCTTGAGTCAATCTTTTCTCTTCCAGGATTTTCATGCCTAAGTCGAATGGCTATGTGGCTGATGGTGTTAGTTGGTCGATTATAAGAAAGGAGTGACACAAGCGATTGGATTTTGAGAGTTGCTCGACTCGTGGTTTAGATCTAAATCTTCGGATTTATCGATTAGGTAAGGGATTTATTCATTCGAGATTGATATTATTAGTCATAGTATTCTCTGTGTTAACCTAGCTTAGTGACCAAAAGTGTTATGGACCCTAATGGCAGCCAAACAGTAGGAGGGGCCAGACCTGAGACCCCAACCCCTAAGTTTAAGAAGAGGGCGATCTCAGCGGTTCGTGATTGGCCACCGGGGTGTGGACCAACATCCGAGCAGGAGAGTATACAAATCGCGGTTGTGTCAATTAACGACAGTACCGACGTAGAAAGTGTAGTTTTGCGCGTAATCAGGTGTGTAACTCTAACACACTTCATTAGTTAATTTGCTAGTTATGTTTACTGTTAAAAGCCGAAATAACTATTGACAACGGTGTGTTACCCTTGTGGGTATGAGCGTGGACTCTGGGTAAGTCCCCTGTGGATTGGCTATTGATATATGATGTTATACTATTTGATTATGCTATGCTATGTGATATTTGCATTACAAACATGTTAATATGACACGAAAATGTGTTCATGATGATGGGTATGTTGAAAGGAGGGGGGAGGATGATTTAGACTGTCACCAGTGGTTTTGACCACACAGTGGGTTGGCCCCGCTTTCCTTATTATTGTGACTAGTCTCAGTGGTTTTGACCACCAGTGGTTTTGACCACACGGATGTTATTTGTGACTATGGTCACCAATGGTTTTGACCACACATGGATTATTGTGACTTGTCCCAGTGGTTTGGTACCACAGTGGGTTGGCCCCACATGTTGATTACGGGATTGTCATCAGTGGTTTTGGCCACACGATGGGTTGGCCCCACCATATGATTTGTGACTACTGTCACTAGTGGTTTTGACCACACTTATATGATTTGTGACTACGGTCACCAGTGGTTTTGACCACCTGTGGTTTTGACCACACGGGGTAGACACAGGAGTTCAGTTGGTTAGGTTAGGTTTGCATGATTTGCATATTGACTTATGAAATGTGTAACTGCCTTATTATTATCAGGATGGGGATTTATACACTGAGTCTCGGTGACTCACTCCTTCCCTTACATTTTGCAGATGGGGCATAGATCGCGGATGTGGAGCCGGGGTGGACTCGAGGTGGCCATGCGCTATGTTTTCGGGTTTTATTTCAATTACTATTTTGGGTTAATCTACTTTTAAATTTGGTTTTGGATTTGTAATAAGGCCGCTAAATTTTATTATTTCGGGTTTTGATTATCTGCTTTAAGTTTTATCGTACTGTTCTTAGGTTAAATAACATAGCATGTATTAATAACCTATAAAATCAACGTTTTCGAAAAATTGTACAACTTATCGGGTTTTTTTTCAAACTTTACCATCAAGTAATACTAAATAAATGAAGTCAGCAAACTAACTCAGACTTTCTCTGAACTAAGTTTTTTCTTTATGTTCAGATACAAAATGGTTTTCAACTCTATTATGCTAAACTCACTCGGGTTTTCGTAAAATCAAATGGCTTTCCAAAACTAGAAATGACAAACGATCTTCTCAAGGGAGTTTTTCTTCCACACTCAAAACGACAAAATGTTTTTGATAACACTTTTTCACGAAAGTAAACTAGCAACTTGTTTTCTTCAAATTATTTTCACTCTGTAACATACTGAATTCAGTCGTGGTGTGTTGACCGGGTTTGGGGTGTTATAGGTTAGGTCCCTTTGAAGTAGCTCAAGTCTATCCTCATAGAGTTGTTGATGTCAAATGAAAATGGGGGTCACATTTAAAGTTAATGGAAAATGCTTGAAACACTACTAGGGTGCTCATGTGGATCGAGACAAGCAATTCATTGAGCTCTGAGATGTTTGAGCTAATAATTATATTTTCTACTTTTTATTTCCTTAATTAAATTACTTTCATTTTGTTTTTATTATTAGTTATCTTTAATTATTTCATGTTGCTTCTATTTTTATTTTTATCTTTGAGTAGTGTTATGATTTCCAGAGATGGAATAAAAAGTGTGAACTTATTAGTTGTGGTACTAAGAGCAGTTTGTTGTAGCATTGCGAAGGAGAGTTATGCTGCAACATTGAGAAAGTTGCGGTATAAAGTCAATGCTCGTAAATCCACTCGCAGGATAGAATGAAGTAAATACACTCTGGTCCAAGCTAGGGAAGTTATTTTCCTTTCCATTCATCATGCATTTCATTTATTTTGCCATGACATTTTCTGTTGTATATTCGTATATGCATTGAGGACAATGCATCCCTTAGGTTTGGGGGTGTGTTGAGCATTTAGTATTGCATTAAATTGTTAGTTGAGCATGTTTTAATTTGTGGTTCACTTGTCATTCATTTTTCCATGGCACACATAATTGCCACAATTTCTTTTGCCTATAACGAGTATAATCTTTACATATGATGTTCAATGATGAGCTTAAATTCTTCAATACACTTACAACATGTGACAGTGGATTAGGTGAATTTAGCTTTGGATAGGTTACTTGAAAATTAATTCCTAAACATGAGATGTCCTAACCTAAGTTAGTTTTGGACTATAGAGAGTGTCTTTTAATGAACTTAGAGACTTTTGAAGCCAAACTCAATCAAATTGCCAAAGCATTACTTAAATAAAGGACACTAGGCACTCTAAGGCTTAGAATTTTCAAGTAAGTCAGCATTACTTTGTTTGCTCCATGGTACTGTTGACTAGAAAGGTGAGTTTGAGTAAGAGTGTATAATAAAATAAATAAGGGGCACTCCACTATAGTAACAGGATGAGTGGCTAAGGAGGTAGTTGTTTGCTCCACCCATCTTCCAAGTTAAAAGCCTTAGCTTCAAGAGTAATTTTTATTTAAATTTTGGCATTATTGATTACTCGGTAATTCAATGTTTGCTCCATTGTGATTATCGAGTTAAAAAATTTCGTGACATGCTAAATCCCCTACATTAATTTTTAAAAAATATGAATAATATATATACATTTTTAGTAGGCTTAGAGCAACTCGAGTTTAGGTAAAAAATGAACTAAGTGAATTTGGAGATGTTTCTATGGCCAGAAAGCACACATGAGCACTTAGGAAATTTTGTTTTTAGGATGAAATTTTTGCACTACCTTTGTTGAACGAATCTCTGACATTTGAAAAAGTTTTTGGAGAAAGAGATTGCTGAGAACTGATGTATATATTGTTCTTGCATTCATACATATCTTGTTTGCAGACAAGCAATAACTTAGGTTTGGTGTGTGAGAACTATTAAAACAGTTATATTTTATGCCTTTAGAGTTGGTTAATTGTCTGTACTTAGGTTATTTTAGTTGCATTTTAGGATTTTCTGTTAGTGTTTTTAGGAAATTACATTGAGGAGATTGGACTATGATTAAATGTTATTATATGTTACTTTGTTATATGTGGGAAGGATTTGTTTGTTAATTAAGAGGTAGGTGTAGAATGAGGAAAAATACATAAAAATTTGAAGGTTTTTCGTGGCAAAAGGTTGGACAGTTTGCCAACACAAATGCCGTGGCAATGCCAAGAAGAGACCCAGCCAACACTTAATCAACCTCCAAAAGGAAAAAAAATCATGGGATCATGGGATGATGAGCCTACGCTAAAGGAAGAGGTATAAAACCCAACAAGAAGGAGGAAAAAAAGCGTAGATGGTTAGAGAGACAATTGAAAAGAGAAATCCTTAGATGAAAATAAAGGGTAGTGATTGCAACAAGGGTAGAGACGCAAAGGGAAAGATGAAGGCAGTCCCTCCTAGTCATCAAAATACATTTCGTAGCCAGAGTTGTGGGCTGGACAGGCAAAAGCTAATTTCCTAAAGTTCTACCTTTAATTCTTTATTTGTTGTTTAGTAATCTAATATTAGGGAAACGATGTTGAATGCTATTTTGAATCTAGATTTTATACAACAACCCATGAGTTAAATCTCATAGGGTTGGGATTACTTGATGAAACTTTTATTTCCATTATTGGCCATGGCTTAGATCAGTTTTAACTTACTATTTTGTTCAATGGTATTTATGAATTGTATGCATATAATCTCTAGACATAGGTGAATTTGTAGCATGTAGGTTAGTTAGATTGAAATGGAATGATTGAACGAGTACTTGAAAGAACACTCATAGTAGACTCTAAGAATAGAGCAACGTTCTGTGTGGAAAAGAGAAGAACAGTAGTAGGAACCAAACTTAAAGCCTATAGACATATAATACCCAAGGTGAGGTAACTCAAGGCCTAGATCTCATAAGAAGCAAACCACAGTAGAACTATTTTGAGAAGTAGAATAAGATTGAACTTGTCGAGGAATTATTGGTTAATGAGGGTAGATTTTTTTGTAATCCAAGCCTGACGATTCAACATCCTAGTTTCCTTAACCTTTGCTGTAGCATCTCTATTTTTGTATCCTTAGTTGTTACTTGTTTACATGTTATTCACTTAATCATTCTCGTAATTTTATTGCATACTTACTCTTGTCTTGCCATAGCATTTTTATTATTTTTTATAATTCACATATTACACACATCAGTATTCCTTAGTTGTCTCTGCATTCTTATTATTGTTTTTGTCGTAGCATTAAACAAACTCCTTTATAATAACTTAAACAATTTATACCTAACCGATCCCTATGTAGATAATTTCACTTATCACTTTATTACTTGATCTGACTTGTAAACTTGCACAATTCACTTAGCATATTCACACATGACACCCTCCTTAATGGTCAGCCACCATTGGTAGGCTTCATCATGAAGCAAGGGCATTGCACATTTAATTTCTCCCCAGGAGTGCAGTCTAAGTTCTTCATAATCCTCTCTGTGGCCACCAACCAATACTCGGACACAATCGGGGCGACCCCAGTGACACCCTTAAATAATTCTGCTCTATTGGATCAGATTTGTTATGTTACTGACCCTCGGCTCTTAGATCTAGAATGGGCCCCAATAACCCTCTCAAGAACTCTCGACATGGCTTGGGACAATGCATCGTCCCCAGCCAACTGTGTCTGAGATCCTGTCTTAGCAGTATGCATACCCATAGTCTCGCTCATATCTAAATTGGGCATACTTCCTGTCGAGGATGGCTCAGCTCGATCCCCTCTTCGACGCACACCGCGCCTATGGGTACCTCATCCACGAGTTTCACATGTACTCATTGTAAATTATCTACATTTCCAAAAATTTTTGTATCAAATTTGAAGTTTGTTATCAAATATTTTATGTCTAGAATTTTATTAGTAAATTTTACAAAGTTGTTACAATCTTTAACTACAACAGAGTAATTCTAATATCATAGTGTTTTTTCTAAAAGTTTAACTAAGGCAGAGGTACTTATAGGATCGATGCCAAAGACTCGATATTATTATACACTTATTTTTTAGTTTTAATCAGAAAAAAAATATTTTGTTCAAAAACACTTTTCATAGAAATTTGAACCCAAAAATCACAACCCGAGTTTTGAACCTGACTTCCTGACTTTGATACCACCAAATGTGACACTCTAAACCCGACCTAGACTTTATGGCCAGATTTGGAGAAGTTACCATGATTCACTTTGAAAATTCATAGATCATTCGGGCTTATAAAAATAAAGCCAACTTTTTTTAAAAACAATTCCGGATTATCCTTAAATAAAAATACATTCCTTACTTATTTTGCTAATTTTGTCGATTAAATAGTACTTATAAAATGCTTATGTTTGCAGCAGAACTCTTAGTTAAAATCGATTTGGAAAACGTAGTTTGAATTTTGAAAACCCAATGTTTTGTTGATTGTGTAGTTATGACTAAAAATAATTAAGTGGTTAAAAAAAATAAAAGTCCAAAACAGTCCCAAAAGTTTGAAATAGTTTAAAATTACCAAAATGGAAAAAACCAAGTTTTTAATAGCACAAATCAAAATTACTTAATCGAGCTCCTGTCGCACTGACCCACCTATATCTGAGGATTACCTAAGAATCAAACAAATAAAGAATGTGCTTACAAGCTCAGTTTGTAACTTACTAAAATTTAAACAATAAATATAGCTCTAGACATGCATTCCAATATCAATCAAAAGGATTTAATAAATAGAAACAGAAGTAGATGAATATCATATACAAATTAAGTTTCTACCCCCATTCTCTACACACAATCTTTGACCATCCCTGTACACCAATTAGGGTATTAAATACCCAACCAGCCCTACACACCAATTAGTGTCAGTATGACACTTTCTAGAATGTTTGCAGCCTAGCTACCAAATCATGTGGCGATGTACCGCCAAATACAGATATACGTGGTTGAGCCACCAAATTAGGCAGATAAATTAAACTTCCATCACTTCCTCCATAAACATATATTCCACCCCAATGCATATGCAAAATTAGATAGATATCACATATGTATATGACATACATGTTTTTCATATCAAATTCAAATCATACTTGGCATATAACAGATCACACTTAGCATATAACATACCAATCATGCGTATGTAAATCATATTTAACACTAACAGAAGATCAAAAATCATGATTTATAGCCTAATTTGTACCATACAAATCCTTTGGAAGGGCTACATTTGACTTGAATGACAAATACGGCCCTAGGGAAAATTATTGAAATTTGAGCCCATACGCCCGTGTGGCCCACATGGCCTACTTGGCCAACTTGGTGATCCACACTGCCTAGCACAAGGTTTTTCACACGGATGTGTGTCACACAAGGCTATGTGGCGTCGACAGTCCAAATTTTAGCTTTCAGCCATTTGTTGATTTCTCGAGTTTTCATTACACACCTAATATAATTTGATGTGAATGCGACCACGAGACTTCCAGACCCTAAAAAAAGGTCATTCAAATGACCAATTTTAGTATCGATTCACTATTTTCCAAGAACTCATTTGACCAGAACAGGCGGTATTAAACCTTAACAAACCAAAATTAGCCTTCTAATGCTCAATCACTTACCTAAACAGATAAGGCAGTCCCTTGAACTCTAAATCACTAGAGCTAAGTGGTGCACTTCACCAACTTCGCCTAAATAAACAATTTTAGAGTGGTTAAAATTGTATCGCATAGAGAAGACAACAAGATAACCAATACCATGAAGACTTAAAGAAAATAAAATCACAAATCTTTGCACACAAACCTTACCCCACACTACCAAGATCGTTCAAAATCAAAGATAGCACCAACCTTTGTCCAAAGAAATGAAGCAATGATAACGTACAATGGAACACAATTGCTATCAAGAGGAAGCATTGAAGCTAAAATTGAAAAGAAAGAATTCAAGAGTAGGGACTTGAAAAAAAATCAATTAACGACAATGGAATGGGAAAAGAGGGGAAGACGAAAAAAACATGATAAGTGGAAAAAGGAGAATGTACAAAACAAACTAATTTCTTTTGGGAAAAACCCAAAAATAAAATAAATTCAAAATTAGATAGATATCAAGAAATAAAAATATCATCTAACCAATTGATTTCCCAATAACTTCACCAACTTCGCCTAAATAAACAATTTTAGAGTGGTTAAAATTGTATCGCACAGAGAAGACAACAAGATAACCAATACCATCTAGACTTAAAGGAAATAAAATCACAAATCTTTGCACACAAACCTTACCCCACACTACCAAGATCATTCAAAATCAAAGATAGCACCAACCTTTGTCCAAAGAAATGAAGCAATGATAACGCACAATGGAACACAATTACTATCAAGAAGAAGCATTGAAGAAAAAATTGAAAAGAAAGAATTCAAGAGTAGGGACTTGGAAAAAAATCAATTAATGACAATGGAATGGGAAAAGAAGGGAAGTTGAAAAAAATACGTGATAAGTGGAAAAAGGAGAAAATGACAGAACATGAAAAAAACTAATTTCTTTTGGGAAAAACCCAAAAATAAAATAAATTCAAAATTAGATAGATATCAAGAAATAAAAATATCATCTAACCAATTGATTTCCTGATAACCTACCAAATTTCTAGAGTTCGAATTTAACCCAAACTCTAACACATGGGCAGCATAGCAAGAAATTGCAAAAGTATTGCCCTTCTACTCATGTAAGGATTCAAACACAAGACCAAAAGGCAAGCTAAAGCCTTACAACTGAACCAACAAGCTGATTCTATTATAAGTTAAGCAAAAATAATATTTAAATCAAAAGATCAGGGATAGGGATAAGAACAAAAATAACAAAAATTTTGAAGAGTGAAGTTTGAACCCATGACCTTAAACACACAATTAAGGCCCTTAACCACTAAAGTAGATACTTAATCTATGACATAATTTAACAAATCATAAATTCAAATTTTTGGGTGTTACAACCAACTTTCTATTCTATTTAATTTAGTCACTGTCTCAATCTTCAATTCCCGCCATAACACTTCACTCAACAACTATTAATATCTTATCTCAATGTTGTATAATGCATCATATCATGACTATGTTGTAACTAAATTAGTTTCGGGTCATAGAAATACAAACTAAAAGCTTGTGTCACTCATCATCGACTCTCGCCTTTTCTTTTCCCTTTCGACGATCCTACGTCATTTAAAGCTACAAATAATAATTCAATAATAGTATAATATCAAGTTCTATCCAAATCACATTCAATTACAAAGTCATACATATTTTGTAAATTATTCAATTTATCAGTCAACTTATCATTTCTTTAGGATTTAGTCCATATCTCACCTTTTGTACCAAATTACAAATAGTTAAAATTACCATCTAACATATACAAATTCATAATTAAATTATATAACAATTTAAATTGAATCATACCATATGACAAAATGAACAATTAACAAGACGTCAAGGACTAATCTGTTAACCTGCTTTTTTCACAATTATCTCTAGTTTGGTCTAAATCTCAATCTATACAATTATTCAATGCAATTTATCAATTCCAAACATCTTATGCCAGTATACTATTTGCATGTATTAGTTCAATTTCATTTTTTAGATGCTCCCTAAATTTTTTCATTTATTCAGTTTAGTCTATAAAACTGAAATGGTCATAAATCTTAATTTTGAGCTTCAGTTTCGAAATCGATCTCAAATCCATCCTTATATGACTCACTAGAATCTAATATTATAGAAATTTCATCTCATTATTTACAATTTTTTCACATTAGTTCTTTCCTGAAAAAAGTAAAAAAATCAATTTACAAATTAGTCCTTTTCCATAGCTAAGCTTAAAATCTAGCCATTTGACAACAAAAACTTCAAGAAATCAACAATGTTAATTTTTGGAAACTTTAACAGTTTTGAAAAATAATACATGGGTTAACTAAATCTAGCTACCACGATCTCAAATACATAAAAATATAAGAAACACACTTGAAATTGCTTACCAATTGAGGAGTGAAAGCTTGAAAACTCAACAAGGGTTGTTCTCTTGTTTCTCATGTCGAAAGGAGAAAGATGAAGAAAATGCTTATCTTTTTTTATTTTAATTTACTTTATACTATCATTAAAATTTAATAAACCAAAATTAATTAATTTAAATGTAACACCTCATGTAACAGCCCTTATAACAGCCCGATTTAGGGCCTAGTCATAATAGTGGTGCAAGACCATTGATCCAAAGTAGAAATATGTATTTTAATGATTATTATGAAGCTTATGAGGTAATTGCATAATTGTGTGAAAACTTCATGAAGGAATTTTATTAATTAGTAAACAATTTGTCCATTAGGACTAAATTGCAAAGATTAGAAAATATGAGATTCTAGAAGATTTAAGTATAAAATAGCATCATAAATTTATTAGAATTCTTTATTTATAAATTAGAACAATATATGTTAAGATGGACAAAATGGGCATGGGAAGGAAAAATCTCAAGAAAGGGACTTAAGGGCATTTTAGTCATTTGGTTAATTAATGAATTAAAAAGGAAAAAAAAGTCAAAATCTTGTCCATCTTCTTCCTCTAAGTGCCAAAATTTGCAAGGATACATAGCTAGGGTTTCTTCAACTTCCAAGCTTGATAGTAAGTGCATCCTAGCCCTATTTTTAATGTTCTTCATATTTTTGAGACCCTCATAGCTCGGTTTAGCTATTTCTAGCTATGTTTTGAGCGAGGGTTTATGTTAAAAAATTTACCCATGTATGACATGTATGTAATTTGATTTTTTTATGGAAGAATATGAAAGTTTGATGTATGATAAACATCTTTTTCTAAGTGATTTTCATGAAAAATGCATAAAAATGACCAAATTGTAAAAGTTGTAAAAATGAACATACATGAGTGAAATAGTAGAAATTGAAGACTTTTTTAATTAAGATAATGTTTCAGCTAGGCTTGAAATACAAGAAAGTTGAATGAAAATCATTTTACGAGCCTAAAGGCAAAAGTGTAATTATGTGGAAGTTTAGGGGCAAAATCGTAATTTTTCCAAAGTATGATTCATGAGTCAATTTAGTCAATGTGAGTATTAAACAAGTGAAATTGTCATTATAAATCAAGAAACACGAAGCCTGGACCGAAATCGAGGCAAGAACAAAGTGTTGGACTAAATCGAACATTTACAAGCATTTTGAGTAACGAGGTAAATTTGTGTGAAATTAAGGCTACATATGTTATCATATTTAAATTTATTATTATTATGAGAAATGCATATTATTATTTCCATGAAATTAATTAATGATACCTCGATGAGAAAGTGAAGAGAATATGACAAGTTGAAGTCCCAGTTGAAAATTCGGAATAACGAGGATACCTATGTCACGACATGAGATAAGGACAGTCCTGTATAAGACCATGTCTGGGACATGGCATCGACACTGAATGTAGGTCTCGTGTAAGACCATGTCTGGGACATGGCATCGACATCAAATATAGATCTTATATAAGACCATGTCTGGGACATGGCATCGGCATTAAATAAGGAAGGTCCCGTGTAAGATCATTTCTGGGACATGGCTTCGGCACCAAAGGAAGATCTCGTGTAAGACCATGTTTGGGACATGGCATTGACATCTAAGTATGATCTCATATAAGCCATGTCAAGGACATGGCATCGACATCGAGCTAAGAGATCCCGTGTAAGACCATATTTGGGATATGGCATCGGAATCAAGAGGTGATCCCATGTAAGACCATAATTGGGATATGGCATTGGCATCATGATACATGTATGATGAGATTGAGTATCCTCTGATATTCCGAGTAGTTCAATAGAAAAAATAGCTAAGTATGCAAAGATGATATGGAGTTAAATTATACAAGAATGACAATGAGTTCCATTTATGTTAAGGATGATGATGATTTAAGTTTATGTCCAAGTTTTCATAAGTGCTAATTTATGGGACTAAGTGAATACAGGTACCATGAGTAAAATATAGGTTATGAATTCATAATGTGATATGTGATGGGTAAGGGTAAGTATGAGTAAGTATGCCTAAGCATTTGAGACTTATGTTGCTATTGTTTCATGAGATGGAAGAGTTTATTATGAGCAATGATGTTGCTATATAAATTTCATGCAAACTTACTAAGCTATATGCTTACCCCTCTCTTTTTCCTTTTCCTTGTATTATTGCCAAGCTAGCTTGGGGATCGTAGAACATCGAAGCTCAGATCACACTATCAATCATTCTTTTGGTATAGTAAAGTTGATTTATTTTGGGTATGGCATGTATAGGAACTTGGTCATTTTGAATTATGTCATATTTGAGAGCCAAAGGGTTGGCTACTAATGTTATTCACTCACTTTGTATATGGCCATAGGGAATTGGCCAATATTTGTCAAGTTTCATATTTTAATGATGATAAGTTTTATCAACGGAAAGTTTATGCAAATGATGAGGTAAAATTCGAAGTGTTTAAATGATGACTAGTGGTTCTTTATAGGGTATTATTACCATATCATGAATTGCTTGAGTTGGTATTAGTGTGTTTATGTTTCAGGGTGGCAATTAACTTGGAAAATAACCTTCTAATTGTCCACATGAGTAGACACACGGGCATGTGTCTAGGCCGTGTATGACACACGATCAACTCTGTAACACCCTAAAACCAGCCTAAACAACATGACTGGATCTGGTATGTCATAGGGAAAAGTTGTTTAAATGAAATTTGGAATTTAAAGAAACATCGCCATTGTGAAAACTTTTCGCTTTGAGTTTCTGTCTTGAAAATAATATTTAGCATAAGAGTATCTCACTCACTCCTATTTAAAAGAACTGTTAGTTGAAATCGGGTTTCATGGTACGAAGACCAAAAACTAGTGGCATTCCGAATCGTGATGTTTTGAAATCAGTGTTTCTAGGTTTAAGAATTTTTTTTTGAATTTAGTTATTTAATCGCTTGCCACCTTTTATTAATACTTTAAAAACTAATTGTTTATATTTTTATTTTAGAAAACTCCATATTCGGCATCTCATAAGATATGTTATAACATCATAAAACCCAAACCCAAATTAATGATTAAGAGACCTTATTACATAACAAAATCCCAATTAAAAACAAGTTTAACTAAAGAAAATGAATTTACGAGAAAAATATTGCATGGCCACCTCAAGTCCCCTCGGCTCCAAATTCGCGATCTAGGGATTACTTGCAAAATTAAGCAGAGGGGTGAGTCACCAAGACTCAGTGTGTAAATCCCCCTATAATGCAATCTGGGCCTCAAGCCCACAGATGCCCATTGGGCCTTAGTCCATACAATATAGCATATTAACATGTATGCAATGCAACCTATCTCACCTAGTTTTCCATCCTCTAGGTCTCTTGAATCAGCCAAATACCCGTGGCATCAAGCCACTATGGTCCCAGACCACTTGTGACAGAGTCACAGAATCTATAAACTAGGGCCAACCCACTGTGGTCCCAGACCACTGTGACAATCTCTGATAAGTATATGTTGGGCCAACCCACTGTGGTCCCAGAAAAGTCACTGATAATCATATGTATACGTGGTTCCAAACCACTGTGGTCCCAGACCACTATGACAGAAGTCACTAAATCACACTTCCTCTGTCAATCATTTCCCAAGGCCCATGCAACATATTATCATACTGAGATGAATGCAACATACTTTCAATGTACAACAGATAATTAATTCACACATACATATACTCGAAAGTAATCATCATAGCGAAACTTACGGCGTCTCCAACCTTACGCACAAAGGAATCTTGACTATGTATACAGTCGTTTCAGCTTTTAGCCATCACAGTTAAAAACACAGATTAATAAGTAAAGTCTGAACATTACACACCTAATTACGCATAAGACTAGACTTTCTACGTCGACACTCTCACTAGCAGGGATAACTGCGATTTGTCTATCCCAATCAGACGTCGGCTCTCTACCACAGCCCGGTGAAAAGTCTTCAACCGCCGACACAGCACGTCTTTTAAATTTAGGTGTAGTGACCACAGGTCCGCTCCTCTCAGGCTCCTTAGACGTACCCTCCTTGGATCAGCTAGCACTCATATCCATGGTAAGAGTCTTGATCAATACTTAAAGAAAAACGTAAGGTTAAGGCAATGAAAGGGAAAAGGGAAATAGACAAACCGAAGTCAAGAAAATCTCCTTACCTCCAGAACCCGAATGGTATGGTAAGGTTTGGCAATCACTAGACCTTCAGGCTTCAGACCACAAATGTTTGACTGAAGGAGTTTCCCGGAGTAACCATTCTAAATGAGAGAAGAAGAAAAGGAAAAGGGGGTTAGCCAAAATCTAAACACCAATACAAATAGCCATTCGGCTATGGCCACAAAAAATCGAGAGAAAAGAAAAGAAAGGGACGAAAGGGTCTCCCCTTACCTTAACCAATAGAACTCGATTGAAGAGACTTCCTGTAGCCAAGGATTCCTAGCATCTTGCTTGGCGATGTTCGCTAACAAAAGAACGTGTAAGAATCGATTAGTGTGATGTCAAAGGAGATTTGGCTATGGTGAGGATGTGTAGAAACGAAACACTCAATAGAAAGAAGTATGTTTCGGCTAGAGAAAACAAAAGTAGAGGAGAAGAGAAGAGAAGAGGGTTTCGACTATGAGAATAAAATGAGAAGAAACAAGATGAAAAGGAAGCAAATGAGTAGGTTGAGATTCAGCTATTGCTTGTTGAAATAGAAAAGGATATGCAAAAGAGAAAAGGGAAAAAGGGTGGTGGATTCGGCACAGGTATATAGAATAGGAGAGAATTGCTTTGTTAGCTAACAAGGTGTTTGATGAAAATGAAGAAAAAGAACAATCATGTACTTCAAAATTTCGGTTTCTCCTATATCCCAAAATGCCATAAACAGCACTCCACTAACCTCTTATGACCGAATGTACCAAGATAGAAAGCCAAAGACTAATAAAAATTTCGGCACACCCCTTAAGCAGCTAAACCGAAACACCCCTCAACTAAGACCCCACATTCGGCCAACACCTTGATTCTCTCCCTAATTTGCTCCTTGCTTCACTTTCCATCCACCATTCAAACTTGTTGACCCATTCAATCTCCACAAGCACCTCTCCTCCACTCATTCAAATGCATTTGACTCATTCAACACCCATCTTTGAAGAGTCCAAGCCGAATGCCAACACTCCACCCTCTTGAGCACAAAAAATAAAGCTCTCAGATGCTACTGACAGGACTCGAACTCCTTCCCCCTCCTGCTCCCTTGTGACGCCACTCCCTTTCTCCTTAAGTGGCGTCACTTGCCACTCCACTACACTCCATCTTGTGTTACAAAACACGAGAAAATATTCTTAAGGCCTACCTCAACCAACTCTCCCCTCTAAAGTGCCCAAAAAGCAAAATTTTACCAAGGCTCTGGCCTGACCCCAAGCCTCCAAGACCCTAAACACACCAAAATAACATACTTAATGAGCCAAACACAAAAAATAGTGCAAGATGCAGAAACCCTATTTCTAGGATGTTACAGTTGTACCCCCTTAAAGAAATTTCGGCCTCAAAATTTACCTGATCAAAAGAGGTGAGGATGAAAGGAGTTTGGACATATCAAAGGAATAGAAAAAATAAGAAGAAATCTAGTAATTCACTGTTTGCTAAAGCCACTCCCAAACCGGAACTGATCAAAGAAGAAGAAGAAAGAAATCGATAACAGAATCAAGACACTGGAGGGGAAGAGTTATAAAAAACAATCGATCAAGAAAATCATTAACTAAAGGCCAACAGACAAAATGGAGAGATGAGAGAAATAGAAAAGGTTCAGCAAGAAGGGAAGAAGATTGGCAGACGAAAATAGAAAAAGAAGAGGGGAAAAGAGAATGATCTATTCGATAGTAAAGGACAATTCCCTAAATGGTCAATTACCCCAACCCAAAATAGTGCACTCAAACTCCCAATCCCAAAATTCTGAGTAGTCCCCACTCAAATTCGGCACAATACACCATTACATACCAAATTCCTTCTTTTTCTCCCCAAAATCCTCAACCAACAACACCGTTATCCAAATCCCCCAAAACCCTACCAAAATCACTCCATAAATCCCTCAAAGACCAATTCGGACTCCCCAACAACTTCATCTAAGACCAAGTCTACAACCACCCCAAGAGAGTTTTAATCCAACTCTACCTCTCTCACCTCATGGAAATAAAATAAAATCCCTTTACATCCCATACAATTCAAACTCAAGATCCCCTTGCCACCATAATGACGCCAGTACCACTGGATCACCAACCCTTCTAGTGTCATGATTTCCCCAACAATATTCTTAAAGCCTACTTACTTATATCCAGGGTTTTATTCACTTAAAAGCAAATTTTTTCTAAAGCCCAAGTTTGAACCCAAGACTTCTCCAATACTTCTCAGGACCTTTTAACCACCAAAATAGACATACTTTTATGTTATTCACATGCACAACTAAATTCCAATTCCTCCGGCACGCGAAGCCTATTTCTTCTAGGCCCAAAATTTAGGGTGTTACAACTCTATCCCCTTAAAGAAATTTTGTCCCCAAAATTTTCGATTATCAGAATAGTCGCACACCCTAGCCTACCACTCTATGCTCTTGTTGCGCACTCTGATCCTAATAATACAAGCATGCACCACACCATCTATCCATCGGGGCGGATGGATATCACACGCATATCATTTTCAGAATACACACAAATAAATACAAACTCTAACTTTAAGTGTAGCAATACAGTCTAATATCTATGAAATCATAGTATCTCTATCTACAAATTTTCAACAAAAATAAACAATAATTTTAGAAACTTACATATTCAACACCGGAGGCTCGGTGTACCAGATTTTCTAGAAAAATACCTCAAAACACTTCACATATTTGAAACCAACCTCTTGTAATACAAAATTTTGAAAACCCATTCAACAGCTGAGTTTTGCAACTTGGTTCTGATACCACTAAATGTAACACCCCAAACCCGCTTAGATGTTAGGGTCGAATCTGGCGTGTCATATTGAAGTGTTTTTTAAATACCATGTTTTCATTAAAAACCCTTCTTCAAATTTAAAACTTCTTGCCTTTTAAAACTTGTACAAAACCTCGATTTGCATTTGCTTATTTTTAAGTGTGGTTTATTAAAAATTTATTCCCTTTTAAAATGTTATTACCTTTAAAATCTTATTTGTTGCGAAAGCTTAATTTAAAGTAAAGAAGTTTAAAACGTATGTTTTTGAAAACAGTAGTTAGGTTGAAAACTCATCTACGTCTAACAGATATAAAACGTAACAAAATCCAAAATTCAGAATTAAATCTAGAGAGGCCTCATTACAGAAATTAAAACCAAAAACAAAATTTAAAACATATATAAATCCCAAAGCATAACAAGCGCAGTCGTGTGGTCACCTCTTGAGTCCCTCGCAGCACCGATCCTCCTAACGCTGGGGATTACTTGCACAATTAAAAACAGAGTGAGTTTATGAAAACTCAGTGTGTAATCCCCTTACTAGAGTAACAGTCAATATACAGAAACAAAAATCGAAACAGTTTGGGCCAAAGCCTTTTAACAGTAATAGTACAATTCAGTTCAGAGCATACGTGGGCCAAAATCCACTACAATATCATTTGGGTCACAGCTCATAACAGAATTAATTGGGCCCAGCCCAAACCAATACAGAACAAGTGGACCTAAGCCCAGAATAATGAAAAATCTCATAAACAGATATGCAATAGTATGAGGATGTATCCCACCCTGATCCAGCCAACACACCACCCGTACCAACCCTACACTTACGTAGGGATAAAATTGACCCACCCAGCCAACACACCAAGCTTAGAACCAGTTGTGGCACTAAGTCAACAGAACGGCTCGGTGCCATGGATAGAACGGCTAAAAGCCATAAACAGAATGGTTATAGACCATAATCAGGATGGCACAGACCCATAATCAGGATGGCACAAAGCTATCGATAACTATAATAAGTTTGGCACATAGCCATCAGCGACGGTAATATAATCAGCACACAGCCATGGGTAATTATGATCGAAACAGAGTCATCAATATATATGTTAGGCACATAGCCACGGGTAAGATTGGCACAAAACCATAACCAAGATGGCATAGAGCCATATTTAGGTTGTCATGCTCAATCATTACACGTGTATGCAAAATGGCAATACTCAGTAATAGTCATTTAAACATATATTAAAAGCATATCATTCACACGACCACAGTCAAGTCAGTTAAAACACAATCATACGATCACAATCAAATAAGTCAAATTCATAGCACAAGTCAGTCATTTACCCACAAGGGCAAAACAGTCATTTTACCGTATAAGGGTATTTCGGTAATCCTACCCCTCAGGGGTATTTCGACAATCTACCCAACATGGGTATTTCAGTAATTCTACCTTATAAGGGTCTTTCGGTAATCCTACCCTTCAAGAGTACTTCGGTAATTCTACCTTACAAGGGTTTTTCAGTAATCCTAACCTACAGGGGTATTTAGGTAATTTTGTAAACCAACGGTATTTCAATAATTTCCCAAATCGAGGGTATTTTGATGATTTCATAAATTGAGGGTATTCAATAATTTTACAAATCGAGGGTATTTCGATAATTTCACAAATTGGGGGTATTTTGGTAATTTCACTAATAGGGGGTATTTCGATAATTTTCCAAATTAGGGGCATTTCTATAATTTCATAAATTGAGGATATTTCAATAATTTCCCAAATTTGGGGTATTTCGATAAATTCCCAAATCGAGGGTATTTTAATAATTTTACAAATTAAGGGTATTTTGGTAATTTTACAAATTAAGGGTATTTCAGTAATTTCACAAATCGGGGATATTTTAATAATTTCACAAAATAAGGGTATTTCGATAATTTTATAAATAGGGGGTATTTCGATAATTTTACAAATCAGTGGTATTTCGATAATTTTCCAGATTGGGGGTATTTCGATAATTTCACAAATCGAGGTATTTCGATAATTTTACAAAGTGAGGGTATTTCGTAATTTCACAAATTGAGAGTATTTCGGTAACCCAAACAGACACAACGGTGTAAATGGGCCTAAGGCCCATTATTCAGCCTAAGTGGGCCCATACGCTCGTGTGGCCTAATTAGCCTAGAAATACCCTCGGCTATACGAGCAGCACATTTAAACCAATAGAAACCATATAACATGCATTTTATCCGTATGGCCCTCAACCCCACTAGGCCCACAAGGCCTATTTCTCCGAACGAGGCCCAGAACAGCCCAAGACCACCAGAGCGCTCGTGGTGGCCTCTATAGACTAACGCGCATGTTCGGGGGCTCAGTTCACCACACGTATGACCGCCTGCTCGTGTGGCATCATATGCCATATTTTTAGTTTTTTAGTATTTTGCCGATCTACAGTCATAGCAGTGTAAACAACACATACTTTTGGCTTTTTAGCCAGTTATCAAACATAGCATGCAATTATACACTTGTTCGCAAAACTAGCTAAGATCCACGCTCTCAGAATCCTTGACTGATCGCTAATCGATTTATTTCCCTTAGATCACAGGCTAGAGTTGATCAAACTCCTCTTTGACGATTAACTACATTACAAATACAACCTATCAACCACGATGGTCTAAAACCATGGTTTAGCACACATTAGTCTAAAGAAAGTACAAGCAACCCTTCCCCCAAAAAGGGGAAAATAACATTTGGCCAACCACTTAAGAAATTACAAGCCTTCAACTTTGACCTTTGATAGCGAGATGAGTGAACGATTTGCACTCCTCGTGAATTCTATGAACTGAAGGCACTACCAAGCATAAGGAGGGAAAGAGAATCAGCCAATAGAGAACATAAAAGAAAAGAGCATATGTTTATGAAAAGAGTTTGGACATATCGAAGGAATAGAAAAAACAAGAAGAAATCTAGTAACTCACCATTTGCTAAAGCCACTCTCAAATCAGAACTGATCAAAGAAGAAGAAGATAGAAATCGGTAACAGAATCAAGACACTAGAAGGGAGGAGATAAAAATAATTGATCAAGAAAATCATTAACTAAAAGCCGATAGACAAAATGGAGAGATGAAAGAAATAGAAAAGTTTGATAAGAAGGGAAGAAGAAGATTGACAGACCAACACCGAAAAAGAAGAGGGGGGAAAGAGAATGATATATTTGGCAGTAAGTGACAATTCCCTAAATGGTCAATTACCCCAACCCAAAATAGTGCACTCAAACTCGCAATCCCGAAATTCTGAGTAGTCCCCACTCAAATTCGGCACAATACACCCATTACACACAAAATTCCTTCTTTTTCTCCCCAAAATCCTCAACCAACAACACCCTTATCCAAATCCCGCAAAACCCTCCTAAAATCACTCCATAAATCCTCAAAGACCAATTCGGACTCCCCAACAACTTCATCCAAGACCAAGTCTACAACCACCCCAAGAGAGTTTTAATCCAACTCTACCCCTCTCACCTCATGGAAATAAAATAAAATCCCTTTGCATCCCATGCGATTCGAACTCAAGATCCCCTTGCCACCATAATGATGCCAGTACCACTGGATCACCAACCCTTCTTGTGTCATGATTTCCCCAACAATATTCTTAAAGCCTACTTACTTATATCCAGGGTTTTATTCACCTAAAACCAAAATTTTTCTAAAGCCTAGGTTTGAACCCAAGACTTCTCCAATACTTCTTAGGACCCTTAACCACCAAAGCAGACTTACTTTTATGTTATTCACATGCACAACTAAATTCCAATTCGCTGGAACATGAAGCCCATTTTTTTCTAGGCCCAAAATTTGGGGCGTTACAGATTATGTTTGATTTTCGAGAAAAGGACTAAATTGAATAGAATTTAAAATAGTATAAATTGATGAAATTGTAAAATTAACCTAGTATTGTAATGAATAATGTTATTCTATGTATTAAATGATTTCGTGATTGGTGAATTGATGATATTGGTATCGACAAAATGAGGATCGAGCTATAAAAAATTTGATTATCGGTTACCTTATTAGCTATTCAGGCAGAGTTAGATATAGTTGGATGTCATAGGATAGAGAGAGTACAGGTTACTTCAACTACGTGTCAATGAGTATCGGGAAAAAATTTACTTTGATTATACAGATGAGGCATTGGGTGCCAAACACGTTGATAAGCGCTAGGCACAAACTATTTACTTCGACACTGTTCGATTAGGCACTAGGTGCCAAATTGGTGTGTTCGTTGGATCTGTGTATTCGTTCGAGTCTGAGTCATATTAGTAGGAGTGTAAATGGGATAAATGATATACAAATTGAGTTCATAGTATGACTTGATTATAAAAATATATATTGTGATTTATGAAAGATCATGTGAACTTAGTATAAGAGCCCAGAGGGCCAATATAGAAATGTGATGAATTAATAATTTGATTCAAAATTTGAATAACTAAACAAAATAGTGAATGGAATTATATTGAAATTTGATGTATTGTTGAGAATATATGGGAAATGATATGAAATTGATATTGGCTTGAATAAATGTTGGTTTTAAGTGATTGAGAATGTTATGCTTGATTTATTATAGATGCGATATATGTTGATACTCACCTTGTTGGTATGTTGTTGTCATGTTTAGGCAAACTCGTAAAGCTAGTATCTTATTGAATTAAGTTGTAATTTGAGGTAAGTTGTATAAATACCTGTAAACTTACTAAGAATTTGTTTACCCTATTGTTTCCCTTTCCCTGTAGATGGCCAAATTGCAGAACGTGTCAAGTGGATCGTTAAGAAGCTCACGCTGGTATGAAATTTGGAATCGTTATATGTTGTTTTGAATAGCTTAAAAGCATGGAAGGTTATTTTTGTGTTAGTTGTTGTGACGAGTTGTTTGGTGCCAAGTTAAGGTTTGATGAATTGATTTGATTTTGGTAAAGGTTAAATAATCAATTGGTATAAAATTTGGTATGCCTTATGCAGGTTTTGATGTGTGTTATAATAGCTTTGAATACCTTTTTCTTGGACATGAAATAGGTACCAAAATGAAAGCTTTTGACATTTTATCACTAAGGCATCTATACCTTGGCAAAGGTATGGATACTTAGTATTTTCAATCAAATTTTCAAACAAACAATATGATAAAATTGTATCGATATTATGGGAAGGTATCGATACCTTAAGAGATGTATCGGTACTTCAAGACAAGTATCAATACCTTCTGATTTAATTGAATTTTTATTAACATCGAAGCTTAGATTGGTATCGGTACTTATGTGGTGTATTGGTACTTGATCTAGAAATTTTGGTAATGTCACATCCTGAATTTCTTATTGATAAAATTGTAAATTATAGCATGAATGAGTAATTGGCCTAGTGGTTAAGAAGAGAGTAATTTTCCTTGAGACTCAAGTTTGATTCCCCTTCATTTGTAAATTCTTTTTTTCTTTTAAGCCTATGTCACCCACCCTAGCAAGTTGTCAGATTTTAGTCTGAGTCAAACACTAAAAATTTTGATTAACTTGAATATTTAAAAAGAATTATCTGAATTATCTAAGGTTATCAGTTTTTCTAAAAAAAGATTGAATTAATTTTTGTTGAGGTTTTTTTTTTTTGAATTAATTTTTGTTGAGTTGTTTTTCTTTTCTCTCTCTTTTTACCCTTTATTTTTAGAAATTTGTCTTTTTCAAATAAGTCCCTGATATTATTGTTTATGTTAAATCCATGATTTGATTGACTAGATTATTATATATGCCTGATTTGTAATAATACATGCCTACTGTGACTGAATTATTGATAAACCATTACTGTTACTTGTACCGTTGTATACTGAGTACATGATCAACATGCCGACTGCTACTGCTGAACCGAATGCATGATATGCACAACTAATGCTACTAATGAATTGAAAGCATGATGATCATGTTTACTATTTTACATGATATTGTTTCAAGCATGACATACTGTATTGCATGGGGTGGTACAATTGTTTAGTGGAAGTACTAGTAGTTAATAATCTGCAAACACTAGTGGTTTATCCACAAACTTTCTACTAGTTTTTATTTGCATATATGTTGTGTATTCACAACTACTGGCAGCATATAAACCTACAATACTAGTGGCTCAGCCACAAAATGGAGTGTTATGGTTGGAGGAGTTGTGGGGAACTCTTAATGAGGAGTGTAGTGAGGTATAGGTAGGGTTATTCCCGTTAAACTGAAATCGCATTGCATTCACATTCTTAAAGCATGTTGAATGAATTATTTAATACTATTATTTTATATGAATGTTACTGTGATGACATTTGTTAATATGTATGCTTAGTTATTATTTTGTATTGGTTCACTTGTGATAGGACTCACACTGAGCTTCATAGCTCACTCCCTTTTTATTTTCCATATCTACATATAATTTGCCAGGTTAGGGCATGGATAAGGCATCCAAAGGGTCTCGAATCAGTTTCTATATATTGAATTATTTAGAATTATAAATTGATTTATTTTATTATTCAAAGTCTGATAACTTTATTTAAAACTATGCCAAGGACTTAGGTGTTGGGTTTGTATTTTTATCTTGCATGACGTTTAATTTAAATTTTAGGATATCAAGTTATGGTTATTAATTAGTTATGCATGAACCCTAATTTTATTAAAATAAAAAGATTTAGTTTTTACGCTACTATATTGTAAATAAGATTTGGATAATAAATAAATTGGTAATTAATCGAGTTATCCATCAAAGATAAAAAATATATTTTAAAATGACTGCTTTAAAAAAAACTTCAATAGCTTACTAGGTCATTTCGGTGGCTAATGTAACCTTCTCGAATTTGGGTCTAACGCTCAGGACGAGTTGGGAGGTTACATTTTTACTATTATTGTCGCACCTCTACAGCCTTTTTCCTCCATTGTCGCCGCCCTAGTAAGTCACCATCCTTTTCATTATCATCCTTCCGAACCTTTTCCCTATCTTTTGTTGTTTTTCCGTCATTAGATCTAAGCAAGTAGTGTAAGTGTAAATAGTTTTCTCTAATTTTTGTATTCTGTTATGGTCAAATGGTTCATGGCATGGTCGAATCTCACATGTTTCATTCATTCTGTGTCTAATTTGTTCAAGGTCAAGATCTAAACCTTCCAAATCAATAGTGACTTTGGTGAACTGCTTACGCAACTCGTCGTAAGCCTACTAGGGTAAGTGGTAACTTTTGATTCGATGTGAAATTATGGTTAACACTATTGCTTTGGTCGAACCCTATATGAGTAATAAGGGACTAAGTTTTGATGAATGATCACTATTGTGTACATATCTAAACGAGTACTAGTCGATCTCGAGTCCTAAGAGTCAGAATTTCAGCTTAGTGCTTGGATTTATGCTTAACAAGTGTGGGTCTCCCTATGTCAACTAACTTAAAAATCATATAAAATATATTTAAATGACGAAATCAGCTTGCTGATTTTGGTTTGGCCAAATGGCTTAAATGCAAAAAGTGAATTGTCGAGCAAGGTACGTAATTAATTAGAAAGTATGTTTGTTAAATGTTCTATTTGAGTGATGAAATTGCGTATTGACTGCGTGTATAGCATACTAGATTTTGAGACACTAATTTTGATGCATGTTTTAGGCCGTGATTGATAATGACCGTATGAAACCATGTGAGCATATCATTCTTACCATTAAATGAAAAGTACGTAAAGCATACATTGACACTGAATATTGATATGCATATTAAACATGACATTGTACCAAAACAGTTACTGAAAGCATGATTTGCTTACCGATTATATGTCATATTGTATCTGCATGGGGTAGGTATTTATGGTTGACGGAGGAGTTCCGTTGAGTACCAACGACATTTAAAGTCCACCATATTGTTGTCAGTGCACTGCACTGGAGTATAGAGGAGATTGGGCAATTTATCGCATTTTACTAGCATCTTGATTGCATTTTTACCTGCAGTTTTATCTGCAAACTATTGTTGGCGGTTTGAACCACATCAAGCCTAGGTCCTTACTGTTTTAGAGCTCAGATGACAGGTTTTGGGGAACACGTGGTGTGTAGCGAATGGATGGGTAAGATTATTGCACTATTGCATTGAGCATGCCATACTCATATAATGTTACGCCATGATAAATTGATTGAACTGTTATGTTAATAGAGTGCATATTTGACTCATTGGATGCCTATATTGTTTTGACTCACACTAGGCTTTTTAAAGCTCACCCCCTAATTTACTCGTTACATGCCTAACCCTCAAGACTAACTTCGGTTTTGGTATACGGAGGTCTCAACTCAGATTTTCTAGTAATAAAGTATTTTAATTACTTTATTTTATTTTGGTATTATTATTTTATGATTGTAAATTTTATTTAAAGTATGGATGTAGTATGGGCTTTTCATGCATGAGTTTTTCTATGAAAACGACCAAATTTACAAACCGGTCTAATATGACTTAAAATACTAATTTTTCTATAAAAATCAATTGCAATACTTTTTCTACTGCGTAATGATAAAACAATGGTTTGAAAAGAGTTTATTTGACAAGATCATCTCGAGTTTTATTTCAAATAACATGACTTTTAATAAATTGAACTTAACAATAAATGACTTAACAAACCGGTGTTTTTTTAACAAGCCTTATGCAATCACACTAAGTTTCAAAATTTAGCAAAATAACAAGTTTACAACAGATGTTTTTACTTAGCCATTTCGGTGGCTAATGTAACCTTTGGGATTCATTCATAACATTTAGGAGGGGTTTGAGAGGTTACAGAAAATCTTGCAATTAGTCCTAACTCATGGTCGAGTCTGCAAAAGAGCTTTCATAAGCACAATGAAGGCTCAGATTTAATCTTGTATCTTAATATCTAGGTATTTATGATACGATTGAATATTTCAATGATTTTTTTATAAGTATACTTGTTCATATTTTTTAAAAATATTACAAAAAGGTCCCTATTTGATCTTGGGTTGACTCTAAAGTATTCATATGCTTGTAGAAGACCCGAGAAAGAATGTTCATGTTATTCAATGATGTATTATTGATTGATTGCATGATTGATGAAGTGAAATGATGTTTTTATCGTGAGTTTCTCAAGAGTTTACGGCAATGAATATGGCACTCTGTTTCTGGACCCAACTATCGGGTCGTAAAGGGTGTTACAACCAAATTTTATAAACTCAATCGATAGTGGTTTTTTAGTTTCTTTCATAGGGTAATTTATTTATCTTTTGTTTTGAAATTATAAAAAATAAAATTAGCATTAAGTTTATATCTATTAATAATGCTTTTAAATTTTAATAATTTAATTTTATCAACCTAACATGATTAAGGACGATTTAAAAGATCACTTGGTAATCGGATTCAAGCATAATCGGTTATAAGTAATGAATTTATATTAAAAATTGTTTGGTAAATTAGTAAAATATAAGTATTGAATATAAATATGTTGTTAGATAAAAGTAAGTACTAATATTTTAATATTTTTATTTTATTCTTAATCATAATCTTATTAATATAATATTTTTATTATTTTGGATAGTTTTGAATAAATGATACATATGTGGAAATTTGAATATCTCATTTTTTGAAGGATAATTTATTTTAATTTTTAATAAAATAAAATCAACTTAATATTATCTACATTAAGTGATAAGTAGCTACCTAACTCCTTATCTTATTCAACACGCTTTTGTCGAAAATTTTATATTAAGTAAAGAAATTAAAATGATTATTAAACACATTTAAATATAATTTATCAAATACCTTAAATTAAAAGATAATGTAGGGCCATTTTTTAAAAATTATTTTTAGTATACCCTAATGACTCGTCATAGTAGTTTCGTTTGTGAAAGTATAAAAATTTCATATGGATTCAGTAATTTCTATTATGGATAACAAAATATTTGTGTGCTCTCTATTAATATATTTCTCCTATTTAAGGTACATAATAAATTATAATTTAATATTTTAACTTTATTGTGAGTTTTTTTCCTTTTAACGGAATTCTAATTATATGGTTTCAATAGTTGTATGAGATTGATCACCTTTACAAGACTAATTAACATCGATTTGAAATAAATACGATGTTTAAACTTATAAAAATTGTTATGGAAGAATTCATTTATATTAGTGTAAAATTTAAGTGATTTTATATTTTTATCATCTTTTATGCAATTAATATTTTAGCTCACTCCTTTTTATTTTCCATATCTACATATAATTTGCGAGTTAGGGCATGGATAAGGCATCCAAAGGGTCTCGAATCAGCTTTCTATATATTGAATTATTTAGAATTATAAATTGATTTATTTTATTATTCAAAGTCTCAGATAACTTTATTTAAAACTATGCCAAGGGACTTAGGTGTTGGGTTTGTATTTTTTATCTTGCATGACGTTTAATTTAAATTTTAGGATATCAAGTTATGGTTATTAATTAGTTATGCATGAACCCTAATTTTATTAAAATAAAAAGATTTAGTTTTACGCTACTATATTGTAAATAAGATTTTGATAATAAATAAATTGGTAATTAATCGAGTTATCCATCAAAGATAAAAAATATATTTTAAAATGACTGCTTAAAAAAAAACTTCAATAGCTTACTAGGTCATTTCGGTGGCTAATGTAACCTTCTGAATTTGGGTCTAACGTCTAGGACGAGTTGGGGAGGTTACATTTTTACTATTATTGTCGCACCTCTACAGCCCTTTTTCCCTCCATTGTCGTCGTCCTAGTAAGTCACCATCCTTTTCATTATCATCCTTCTGAACCTTTTCCCCTATCTTTTGTTGTTTTTCTGTCATTAGATCTAAGCAAGTAGTGTAAGTGTAAATAGTTTTCTCTAATTTTTGTATTCTGTTATGGTCAAATGGTTCATGGCATGGTCGAATCTCACATGTTTCATTCATTCTGTGTCTAATTTGTTCAAGGTCAAGATCTAAACCTTCCAAATCAATAGTGACTTTGGTGAACTGTTCGCAACTCTGTCGTAAGCCTAATAGGGTAAGTGGTAACTTTTTGATTCAGATGTGAAATTATGGTTAACACTATTGCTTTGGTCGAACCCTATATGAGTAATAAGGGACTAAGTTTTGATGAATGATCACTATTGTGTACATATCTAAACGAGTACTAGTCAGATCTGAGTCCTAAGAGCTGTAAATTTCAGTTAGTGCTTCGGATTTATGCTTAACAAGTGTGGGTCTCCCCTATGTCAACTAACTTAAAAATCATATAAAATATATTTAAATGATGAAATCAGCTTGCTGATTTTGGTTTGGCCAAATGGCTTAAATGCAAAAAGTGAATTGTCGAGCAAGGTACGTAATTAATTAGAAAGCATGTTTGTTAAATGTTCTATTTGAGTGATGAAATTGCGATTGATCATGTGTATAGCATACTAGATTTTGAAACACTGATTTTGATGCATGTTTTAGGCCGTGATTGATAATGACCGTATGAAACCATGTGAGCATATCATTCTTACCATTAAATGAAAAGTACGTAAAGCATACATTGACACTGAATATTGATATGCATATTAAACATGACATTGTACCAAAACGATTCCATCGAAAGCATGATTTGCTTACCGATTATATGTCATATTGTATCTGCATGGGGTAGGTATTTATGGTTGACGGAGGAGTTCCGTTGAGTACCAACGACATTTAAAGTCCACCATATTGTTGTCAGTGCACTGCACTGGAGTACAGAGGAGATTGGGCAATTTATCGCATTTTACTAGCATCTTGATTGCATTTTTACCTGCAGTTTTATCTGCAAACTATTGCTGGTGGTTTGAACCACATCAAGCCTAGGCTCTTACTATTTTGGAGCTCAGATGACAGGTTTTGGGGAACACGTGGTGTGTAGCGAATGGATGGGTAAGATTATTGCACTATTGCATTGAGCATGCCATACTCATATAATGTTACGCCATGATAAATTGATTGAACTGTTATGTTAATAGAGTGCATATTTGACTCATTGGATGCCTATATTGTTTTGACTCACACTAGGCTTTTTAAAGCTCACCCCCTAATTTACTCGTTACAGCTAACCCTCAACACTAACTCGGTTTTGGTATACGGAGGTCTCAACTCAGATTTTCTAGTAATAAAGTATTTTTAATTACTTTATTTTATTTTGGTATTATTATTTTATGATTGTAAATTTTATTTAAAGTATGGACTGTAGTATGGGGCTTTTCATGCATGAGTTTTTCTATGAAAACTGACCAAATTTACAAACCAGTCTAATATGACTTAAAATACGAATTTTTCTATAAAAATCAATTGCAATACTTTTTCTACCGCGTAATGATAAAACAATGGTTTGAAAAGAGTTTATTTGACAAGATCATCTGAGTTTTATTTCAAATAACATGACTTTTTAATAAATTGAACTTAACAATAAATGACTTAACAAACCGGTTTTTTTTAACAAGCCTTATGCAATCACACTAAGTTTCTGAAAATTTAGCAAAATAACAAGTTTACAACAGATGTTTTTACTTAGCCATTTCGGTGGCTAATGTAACCTTTGGGATTCATTCATAACATTTAGGCGGGGTTTGAGAGGTTACAGAAAATCTTGCAATTAGTCCTAACTCATGGTCGAGTCTGCAAAAGAGCTTTCATAAGCTCAATGAAGGCTCAGATTTAATCGTGTATCTTAATATCTAGGTATTTATGATACGATTGAATATGTCAATGATTTGTTTATAAGTATACTTGTTCATATTTTTTAAAAATATTACAAAAAGGTCCCTATTTGATCTTGGGTTGACTCTAAAGCATTCATATGCTTGTAGAAGACCCGAGAAAGAATGTTCATGCTATTCAATGATGTATTATTGATTGATTGCATGATTGATGAAGTGAAATGATGTTTTTTACTGTGAGTTTGTCAGTAGTTTACGGCAATGAATATGGCACTCTGTTGCTCGGACCCAACTATCGGGTCAGGTAAGGGGTGTTACAACTAAATTTTATAAACTCAATCGATAGTGGTTTTTTTAGTTTCTTTCATAGGGTAATTTATTTATCTTTTGTTTTGAAATTATAAAAAAATAAAATTAGCATTAAGTTTATATCTATTAATAATGCTTTTAAATTTTAATAATTTAATTTTATCAACCTAACATGATTAAGGACGATTTAAAAGATCACTTGGTAACTGGATTCAAGCATAATCGGTTATAAGTAATGAATTTATATTAAAAATTGTTTGGTAAATTAGTAAAATATAAGTATTGAATATAAATATGTTGTTAGATAAAAGTAAGTACTAATATTATAATATTTTTATTTTTATTCTTAATCATAATCTTATTAATATAATATTTTTATTATTTTGGATAGTTTTGAATAAATGATACATATGTGGAAATTTGAATATCTCATTTTTTTGAAGGATAATTTATTTTAATTTTTAATAAAATAAAATCAACTTAATATTATCTACATTAAGTGATAAGTAGCTACCTAACTCCTTATCTTATTCAACACGCTTTTTGTTTAAAATTTTATATTAAGTAAAGAAATTAAAATGATTATTAAATACATTTAAATATAATTTATCAAATACCTTAAATTAAAAGATAATGTAGGGCCATTTTTAAAAATTATTTTTAGTATACCCTAATGACTCGTCATAGTAGTTTCGTTTGTGAAAGTATAAAATTTCATATGGATTCAGTAATTTCTCTATTATTGATAACAAAATATTTGTGTGCTCTCTATTAATATATTTCTCCTATTTAAGGTACATAATAAATTATAATTTAATATTTTAACTTTATTGTGAGTTTTTTTCCTTTTAACGGAATTCTAATTATATGGTTTCAATAGTTGTATGAGATTGATCACCTTTATAAGACTAATTAACATCGATTTGAAATAAATACGATGTTTAAACTTATAAAAATTGTTGCGGAAGAATTCATTTATATTAGTGTAAAATTTAAGTGATTTTATATTTTTATCATCTTTTATGCAATTAATATTTTAACTATTAATTATTAAATTTATTAATATATTTATACTTGTCATGCATGTAAATTTTTTATCTAAATGATATTTCGATCATATCAACCTAAAATATTATTTATATATATAAGGGTTGATAGTTTTATACATAAAATTTTTAATTTATGTCAAATTTAACACATGTGATGTCTATAAATAGAATATTAAATATAACGGTTAAATTTTTAATATATTAATTATATAAAAATTATGAAAAAAATATAAAATTATTCATGATGTAAATAGATCCCTGACGTGCACATGGATAGTATGGCCCATAAAAAAAAGTAGGAAATATGAGGAACCTCAATTTTTTGGAAACAATGAATGAGTTAGCTGTGACGAAGGGTTGGGTGGTTGATTTCTGTTCATCAAAAAGTAAGGTTGAAAATTGTTACTTAGTTTTCATCCTCAAACCACAAAATGAAAAAGAAAAAGTCAACAACCAATTTTTTTTTAACTTTTTACCGTAAATTTTGAAATAACTCAGATTTAACTTCTTCGGAAGCTAAGCAAAATGACAACGTTCAGGTAAAAAAAAAGTAAATAAAATTGAAGTTAAAGTTATCTAAACTAAGCAATTTAAGTCCAAATTAGGTTGAGAGAGAGGGAAAAAAAGTTGAAAGATATACATATGCGGCGGGTATATGCATTTGCTGGAGGGTGATAGACACAAAGAAACTGAATAATGCAACAACTTGGCTGGCGACACATAAATAAACTCTGTATCATACACTCGTGAATGTCTAAATCCCTTAGCATTGCAAACTTGCTTTTCTTCAAATAAAAAGTCTGAAAAGTAGAGTTGGTTTAATTTTTTTTTTTTTTATCCTTTCTTCAAGGTAAACAAGTTAAAAAGATTGGTAGTTGCTTTTATTATTTTGTAACATAAGAAAAACGAAAAATATTTGAGTTCTCACTATAAATTTTACCTATTAATTTTGGTTATAACTATTACCACCACTGAAAATTTTAACTTGAAAAACAAACAAGTTCAAATAATTTTGCAAGTTTTCTTAATTTCCTCCCTTTTGGAATTTTGCCTTTCCATAAATTCTAAGGAATTATCTATACTAATATTAATATTAAGCTCTTGAATGAACTAATGTCACAAACTTAATTGAAAAATTATTAAAATACTTTTTACTTTTTCAGAATAACAAATATCGATATGAGGATTTTTTTCTTTTCATGTTCTTTTAGTAAAATGATACTATACTATAATAGAATTTAGGGTAAATTATTGAATTAGCCACTAACTACTAACGTGTTTCAGTTTTGGTCATCCAACTATCAAAAATTTTAATTTAGCTACTAGCATTTTAGATCATTTCTATTTTGGTCACTTATATTTTAGATCATTCATATTTTGGTCACTCTATGTTAAATGTTTAATGGAAATGATGATGTGCGTAACACCCCTAAAATCGTTATATTTTAAAAGAATTAATAAATCAAGATAGTGTACAACTGATTTCGATAAAGTAAAATAAGAAAATGAAAGTGATAAAAGAGAATATTAAGGAGTATCAAAGAAAGCAAAATTAAGAAGTATGTTGTAGTATACTAAATTAAAGTAAGGATAAATCATAAAGATGTAAAAAGTTTTGAGGTTCAAGTAAAATTATTCAAATTTGAGGGGTTAAAGTATAAATATGAGAAAAATTGAAAGATTAAAAATTGAAATAACCCAAATTCTTATGTAATGAAATTGGGGTGCAAGGACCAAATTGAGTAAGTGTAAAAATGCGAGGAACTAAATCATAAATTTACCAAAATAGTAGTAATTCAAGGATTGAAATTTGAAGAAATATGAAGGGTAAAATGATCATTTCTTAAATGAGATAATTATGAGAAAATATCATGGTTGTTGGCAAAATATAAGTCATTGGATGAGATCGAAAAATAATATGAAATCTTAGCCATTTGATTAAAATGATTAAAATTAGATTAAAATAATATAAGTCATTGGATGAGATCGAAAAATAATATGATTAAAATGATTAAATAATAATATTTTATTATGAAATTAGTTGAGATATTTTGATGGAAAAATGAAGAAACTTCTTCATTTTTTATCTAAGTGGTTCACGCCACTTTCATGAAGGTAGGAAGAAAACTTTATATTTTAGGCAATTTAGTCCTTTGTCATGAAACCGCATTATTTCACACAAAATTCTTGAAAATTCCTATAGGTGCCAAAGAAGAAAGATGAATTAGATATCCTAGAGAGTATATCCTCAACTTAGAAGCAAGAAATTGGTAGATGGATGTGAAGAAAAATAGAAGAAAAGAGAAGGATAGTGATGAAGTTGAGAAAGAAATAGAAGGAAAGCAAAAGAGATGAAATTCTTCTAAAAGAGGTAAGTGTTCATTTTAATTCCATTAATATTCAAAGTATCAAGTTAAGGTATGTAATAATTTTATTTAAGTAGTAGTGATGGAAACTATATTACAAATTGTAATACATAGATAGTGGTATAATTTATGCTATGATAAGTTATGATTAAACTATATGTTAATGATATGTGAGCTTTGAGGATTAAATTGAATAGTAATCTAAGTGTGATCTTGTATAGAAATTCAATAGTTGATAAGTAAAATAAAATTTAAATGTTGGTATATATGATATAAAACATAAGAAGTAAATATATTCATTAAAACAGCTTTTGGATAGCAATGAGTTTAACATTGAAAATTCACTAAAACTTGTAGAAATCAACTTAGAGGTTTAATTAAATATGGATTTAAATATTATTGAATCTAGTTTTAAATAAAAGAAATGGTATAAGCAATGAAATTATATATTATGAGATATATGAACTTTTATGAGACAATGCTTAATGATTTGAGTTTTCCTATTATGATTTTGAAAACTATTAAAATTGTACAAGAATATTTAGGAGTTTAAATTTATATTCTTAAAATATTGGTGAATCTATTTTCAAGGGAAAAATTAGAAACATAATATAAATCTTGTACTGAAAGAAATTAATTTTTGGTGTGGAAAGGGTCAAACCTGCCTAGTAGTAGAATAGAGGAAATTTTAAAGAAAATACTAAATTAATTGGCTAAATTTGAAATTTTAAAAATTTTATGGTAAAAGGTCATTGAGTCTAGTTTCAAAAACAACAAGCGGATCTTAATTTGGAACACTGTAGACCCAGATATAAATAATTTAGTGACTACCACTCAAGTGGAAAGTCTTGGTAAAAATATGTAATTAGTGATTTCATAATTAATGTTACATATAAGCATACTATACTCAAAATAAAAGGTTCATATATACACACATACATAAAGGATACGGAACGGAGAGGAGGAGGAAGAAAATAAATAGTAGAAGAGTGTGATGCTAAAAGAGTGTTATAAGTGATAGATTTGCTAATATGTAAGAATAATTTAAATGATTTGTTGAGATATTAAGTGAATAATTGTTATATAGTGTAACAGTCCGATTTAGGGACTAGACAAAATAGTGATCTCGGGATCACTAATTTGAGATTAGATAAATTTATTTTCATGATATTTTTTGAATTAGATTATGATTGTGCATGTACATGAGAATTTTGGTACTTTAATTTTAGCGATTTCATGTTTAATGGCAAAAAAGGACTAAATCGCATAAAGTGCAAAAGTTCCATTCTATAGGCTCAAGGTACCAAATAGCCATAGATTGTTAATTTGAGGCCTTTAAAAGGCAATTTAGCCCTCTGAGAAGGCTTGGCCGGCCATAGACTACATAGGAGACAAAGATGGACAATGTTGGTCAAAGTTGGTGATAGTTGGTGACTTATTTGACTAGTATTAATAAAATAATGAGAGAAGATATCTTTTCTCCTTCACTCTTCCACTGAAAATTAGCAGCAAATAGGGGTAGAAAGCTTCAAAAATTTCAGCACACTCATCTCTTCAAAAATTAGCAGCAAATATAGTGAAAATTTTAGAGTTTTTCCATGAGAGATATCATTGTTAACTGCTGCATTTTTATGGAAGAAAATGAATCTTAGTTGTTAGATGAACAACTCTTGTGAAATGTGTTGTCTAGAAAACACCTAATTAGACCTTGTTGTAAATGTTATAAAATTTGTAGTAAGAATGTGAAATGTTGAGTTCTGAAGATAGCTATAAGAGTATTAAATGTTCACCTAGGCTTGTTGAAGGTAGAAATATGATTAGAATTCATTTCCGAGCCTAGGGGCAAAATGGTCATTTTGCCAAAGTCTAGGGGCAAAATAGTAATTATGCCAAAGCATGACTATTAAAATGCTTTATTAATGTAAGTATTAAAATGAGCTAATTTGCTATTATAGAGCAAGAAGAACTAGAATCCACCTCGATGGGGAAAGAACAAAGTCTCGGACTAGACCGTCGAGCTAGCTCATTTTGAAATCGAGGTAAGTTTGTATGTTTTAGATTCAACCTTCATGTTAGCATAATTGAGAATGCTTGGTATCACATTGATGCATGATACTCTACTAAATTGAGTAATTGATGTTGAATGAAAGGTTGAAGTCCAAGTGGACTATAATGCATGTAGAATGCTATCATTAAAACATGAGATATGGATAAGGTCCCGTATAAGACTATGTTCGAACATGGCATCGGCATCGAATTAAGATTTTCGTATAAGACCATATTTGGAATACCAATTCGGTATTGAAAATGAAAATTGTATAACACCATTTTCGGGATATGGCATCGACACTTGATATGAGATTCCATATAAGACCATATCTGGGATATGGCATCGGTGTCCAAAGGAGACTCCATGTAAGACCACCTCTGGGATGTGGCATTAGCCTCGTATTTATATTAATGACGATATTATGTGTCTTTGAGTATCCCTAGTGATTAATGGGATAAGTAACTGAGTTAGAGGTAGAAATGAGATTTAGTACTAAAGTCCTGTGAATGAGTGAATACAGGTACTCGTGAATGATTCACTAAGAAACAATTACGATGTGTGGTACGGTATGTGCTAAATAAGGGCAATTGTAAGTAAGTATGGCAAGAAGCTTGTGTATGGTTATTTAATGCCATCGATGAATTATAGTATGAGCTTATTGTTGCTATTTATTTCCATGCAAACTTACTAAGCTTTATGCTTACCCCTTTCATTGCCCTTTCTCCTTATAGTTATGCCAAGAATAACTCGAGGAACGTGAACAATTTAGACTTGTTTGAATATGGCATGTATAGGACGTGGGGTACTTTGTTAAGTTGTAATTGTTACCCAAAGTGTTGGTTGTTTATGCTACTAAAGTCATTTTGTAAATGGTCTTAAGTTAGGCCGATACTTGGCATATTCTTATGCCTAAATGAAGATGATATTCTTAAAGTGTATGCCCTTGTGAATGGACATTTTAATGAGTTCTTTGATGTGCCTTTGGGTCATGAGTTGTGTTGTTTTGAATTGGAGTATGTATATGTGCAATGTAGGGTGGCAAAGGGCTTGGTAGATAGCCATCTAATTGTCCACACGGGTAGTCACATGGGCAATTGTCTAGGCGTGTGTGACACACAGTTAGCCTATGGGCGTGTGGATTGACCATGTGTCCCATTACATGCTAGGTTTGCAAGTCAGTATGTTTTACGGGTAGAGACGCGGCCATGTGTCTCAGCCATGTGAGAGACACGACGTAGGACATGGGCGTGTGCCCGGGCCGTGTGAAGTCTGCACGTTAATTGTAGAATTTAATTCGACACATGGGCTAAGGACATGGACGTGTGCCTTGGCCATGTGACCATAGTGAGTTGATGACATCATAGTCAGAATGCCAAGGTTTTGGCACACGGGCTAAGACACGAGCGTGTCGTGTCAAGGCCATGTTTGAGGAACAGTTTTCCAACTCGTGTTCTCGATCGTGTCCTGAAATTGGTCGTAATGAGAGTTTGCATCGACCACGGGTGGAAGATATGGGCATGTCTTAAAGGCACACGAGCTCAAGTCAGTGGGTGATGTCGTAATGAGGAATCCCCAACATCAAGACGTCGAATCGAGGTTTTGAAAACTTTTCAATTTGGTCCCTATTCAATTATAAATTGTTATGAGAGCTATTAGAAGCTCATATTGAATTTAGATAAGTTTTTAAATTGTATTGTAATTGCTAATTGATCTTAGTAGTTCGATTAAAATGATAAAATGAACTGAATTTAACAATATTGGTTCCGAAAATGAATGTAAAAACTTGATACCTTGACCCAATGATCGTGTCAGGTATGAGGGTGTTACATTTAGTGGTATCTAAGCCTAGGCTTAGTTGATCCTTGAACAAAGATTGTGTAGCACCTCATACCCAGTCCGGTCGTTGGACCCTTGCAATAAGGTGCTACAAGAAAATACAGAAGATTTAATTACTTTTCACAGTCCAAAATTCCAATTCATTATCAATTCATTCATACATAATCAAGTATAACATGCAATTCAACCAATCAAGCTTAAAAAAGCTTAAAACCAACCCGGCATAAAATAGTGATCAAATTGAAATAAAAAATATATAGGAAAATTTTACAAATAGGGGTCATATGACCATGTCTCCTAATCATGTGAGAGGCTGAGGTCATGTGGGATGAGACGCACGGCCATGTGGGCAAGCCCTGTGGAACTAGAGTCACACAGTCGTGCAAACAAATCGTGAACTCACTGATGCTATGTGGGTCAAAAGTGTAAATATTAAAAAGATGTCACATGACCATATCATCGAGCCATGTAACAAACTATGGCCATATAAGCCAAAATCACCCTAAACGTGCAAACCACATAGCCATGCCATATGCCTATGTATCGCACACGATCGTGTGTCGAGCTGTGTATTAGGTTCTATCTATGTAACACCCCAATACTAGCCTAAAAGTCTTGACCGAATTCAGGATGATATATTTGTAACACCCCAAACCCGGTCAATACGCCACGACCGAATCTGGTATGTCACTAAGGAAAATAATTTTTGAAAGAATCAAATTAACAATTAAATTTTTGTGAAAAACTCTTTGTAATTCTTTATTTGTCGAAAATAATTTAAAATTGAAATTTACTTCAAATTACATAAAACTTTAAAACTTAGTTGATAAATCATATGATAGAAAACATTTATATCTTTTAAGAAAATTTGAAATATCATTTTGGAAAATCCGCTTGCAATTGAGTATAGAAACTTGAATTTTGGAAATCACTTAATCTGTTGAAAACATTTAACTTGTAATTTTACTATTGAACTATTCATGTTACCCGATGGTAAGATTTTTAAAACCATTGCGAGTTTTTAGTTTAGAAAACTTTGGGCTCAATTATTAAATTAACCAAGTAATTTAAAAGCCATATTTTAAACATATTCAAAACATAAAATAATCCAAAACATAATTAAACAGCCTTATTACAAATCCATAAAATATGAAAACCAAATTAAAATAAAGTACCCAATTGGAAATTCATGTAAAACCAAATTTTATTGCATGGCCTCCTCGAGTTCATCCGGCCCTCATCCGCAAACTCACGAATCACGAAAAGATAAGGGAGAAGGTGAGTCACCAAGACTCAAGCATATTCCCTCTCCCGTAAATACCACATACTTACACAAATTATAACAAAGCAACATATATGTATAATGCACCCAACCTAGCCATCCATAACTCCTTTTCTACCCCGTGGTACCAAACCACCGGTGGTGCTAAACCACCGGTGACCAAGTCACGATATAAATGTGATACCAAATCACCGTGACCAAAGTCACGAATAATCCATCTGGGGGCCAACCCACGTGTGATACCAAATCACCGCGACGATCCCATATCTCAAAAGTGGGGCCAACCCACGGTGGTGTTAACCACGTGGACGAGTCGCTATGAGGTGCCAAACCTCCGTGTCCGAAGACACGAATGTGATACCAAATCACCGGTGGTGCCAAACCACCGGTGGTGCTAAACCACCGGTGACCGTCACGAATCATCAAGTTGTGGGGCCAACCCACGTGTGATACCAAATCACCGCGACGATCCCATATCTCAAAAGTGGGGCTAACCCACGGTGGTATTAACCACAGGACAAGTCGCTATGAGGTGCTAAACCTCCGTGTCTCAAGACACGAATGTGATACCAAATCACCGGTGACCAAGTCACGATATCAATCTTCCCTCCTCTCATCATACCCGTGCAATATGACATAATAATTGTATGCAGATGTCATGTATGCTAGACATATATCAAATATAAGTATAACATGAATTACCATCATAATCGATAGACATAAAACAACATAATCATGCTAATCAACCTCTAAGGGTATAACCGTAATTTTACCTACCAAGGTATTTTTGTAATTTACCCACCAAGGGTATTTTCGTAATTTACCCACCAAGGGTATTTTCGTAATTTACCCACCAAGGGTATTTTGTAATTTACCCACTTAGGGTATTTTCGTAATTTACCCACCAAGGGTATTTTCGTAATTTACCCACCAAGGGTATTTTCGTAATTTCATAAACTAGGGGTATTTTGGTAATTTCGTAAACTAGGGGTATTTTGGTAATTTCGTAAACAAGGGGTATTTTGGTAATTTCGTAAACAAGGGGTATTTTGGTAATTTTATACCTATAACGGCCTTTCCCGAGGGCCCAATGTCGTCCCCGAACGACTTAGCTACCACTTCCGATTATTATCGGACTATTGGGCCTAAACCGATTTGGCCCATTCAGCCCACACGCCGTGTGGCCCACCTAACACAAATCTAGCCACGATATAGGTTCCACCTAGTCTAGTTCACTATATACTATATCATCATACAATTTATTCCAATTGGGCTCACGGGCCCATTGGGCCCACTTCGGTCCATCGTAGCCCAAGCAAATTTCAACCCACAAGAATACTACCGATGGCCTCAACTATCACGTTGAAGCCCCACACGCGCCAGACGCTCGTGTGGCTACTATTGCCGTGACCGACTTCTAAGATTTGTCGCTTCTACAACTAGAGTAGAGAGTTACACACCGATAGGACTCGGTGCTAAACTAGCTGCGACCACTCCTCGTGCCCAACGCCCACCAAGGTATGTTAACCCTTCTCCGGCATGCTCTTTATATAGCTAGCTCTTCACCTTCATTCCTTGTATCTTTCCGATGTGGGATCCTTCACAAGAGAGTTTAAATTCAATCAAACTCTTACCGTCCACTCATAAAATAAATACTCCCTTGCTTCTCATGAGATTCAACCCGTGCTCCCTTATAACATAATCCACGCTAGCCACTTTACCAACTAGCTCCTTATGTCTTAAACCATGCGCAACTAAATATAACCCTATGGCCAAGGTCTAAATTCATTTAATAAAAATAATCTAAAAGGAATGCAAATGCTACAACTAGAACCTTGGACCTCCTTCCTTCCTTGTGGCGTCACTTTGCCACTACACCACACACTCCACTTGTGTCATTTTCCTCCACATTTTATTCTTAAGGCCTACCCGCCAACCTCCAAGGGTTTTTTCACCTAAAACCAAAATTTTCCCAAAGCTAATATTTGATCCCGGACTTCATGAAGCCCCTAACCTTCCAAAATCACTTATCTAAAAGGTCCAACTTGCATTTAAGCCGATCTCCTATTCTCCAAAAAATTTTAAACGCTACTACGCCTAAGGCCCATTGGGCTCAATCCTACTAGGCCTAATTTTAGGATGTTACAATATTGATCACCAAGTGATCGTAGGAAAATTTAACAAAAACCAGTTGTTCAAAAATCCATTTCTGAAAATATTTATCTCAAAACAAACCAAAATGTTTGTTAGTTTAAAAATACCGTTTGCAAACGTAACAAACATAATGTATGAACAAGGTTTAAAATAGTAATGGTACCACAATATTATAAATCTTTACAGTTCAAAATCAAATGTAAAAACTAGAAATCATAAACTACTCAATTACTGTTCACCAACTTGTCCGAGACCTCCGCATACTGAGCCAAACTACAAAATCCAAAACTGTACTTAAAAAGGAAACAGAAGAGGGGGTGAGCTACTTGGGTTCAGTGTGAGATCAAACCTGCTAAACTACAGAAGCAGAAACAGAGAACTAGAGGCAGTTCAGAACCAGAACATACTTACAGACCGCTAATTGTTAAGTGAATTTGCCCAAAATCAAACAAATAGCAATGTACTTTACAGTCATTTAGTAGCAATAATTCTCAAACATTTCAGTCGAACAGTATAGTCACATCCAGTCACAGTATCACACTCAGTCAAATAGATTCAATCAATGCATATGAGTGCAAATGAGTTACAAAATAAAAACCTACCAATTCGGCCAACACACCTCTCCGTCCAACCTTGCACTTGTTGGGGATTTAATCAACCCACCCATCCCTGCACTCTGAGTAGGACCTCAAAAAGCCCATCCAACCTTATACTCCATAGGATGTCATCCCGAGTTGCCTGGCAATGATGATCATCAGCATTGTCCTTGACCCTCAGGGAATTGGGACTACCCTCGACCCTTTGGGAATTAGGGCTAACAGTGTGCAGATAAACTGTCAGTCTCATATATTACGCAGCAAAGTTAGAGTATAAGCTATACTGTGCAATACGGTAAACCGCGATACAGACATATAGTATGAACTACCATTTCATATAGTGGTATGTAGCGTAGCTAATGTACATACGGTACAGTGCAATGCGGTAATCTGTTATACTGATGAGTTGTAGTAAAACTACCAGATCAGTCAATGATACGTAACGATGGTGACATATCAGCTATATAGTGCAGTGAGAAAATCTGGAGTACAGTCAAATCGTCTAAGACCCTCAGGGTATTGGGACTGCCCTCGACCCTCTAGGTATTAGGGGCTTCAGTATGCAGTTAAACTGCCAAATCATAAATCTTCCTTCTCTTCAAAATCCCAACCCAAATTATTTTATATGTAGATGTATGTATGCAAATATATGCATGTATACGTATGAATGTAGATGCACCAATTCAGCATACAATTTCAGGCAGTCATTTAGAAGGAGTTACTTATAGTCAGTCAATCAGTTACAGAAACGTGCACACTTATGCACTCATTCAATACCTAGCATAACACACATTCACTTACAAGCAGTACATCATTCAATGTCAGAATAGAATCGTATTCATCCCAGTAGCTTAGTCGAGGGGTTGGAACACATAGACTCACAATGGCATTCGATTTGCCCTAAAACCAGAATTTGGCGACTTAGTGCGACACTCCCATGTGCCCCAGCCTTGTAGAGTAATCTAGGCCGTGTGGGATCCAAACGCCCGTGTGAGGGGTGAAACACGGTCATGTGACAGAGAGACACCCCCATGTGGTTCAGGGACACGACCGTGTGAATAGGCCGTGTAACTCACTGTCTAATTTCCATAATATTGGTGTAGGCAAACACGGCCGTGTGAAGGTATCACACGCCTATATAGCCATCAGACACGGCCGTGTATCCCATAACACACACCTGTGTGGAATCTCTAGGCCCCAAAATAGTCACACGGCCGTGTGACTCAAAATCCCTAATTACCCAAACTCACACGCTCGTGTACTCAGAGGACACGGCCATGTGGATTCCAACAACAATCCCCAAATTGGCCACACGCCCGTGTGGCCATCGGGAGGCTACAAAACCACCCTAACAAAACCCTGAAAACAATGTTTTGGCCACCATAATCGTCCCTAACTCTTACCCTATCAACATATATTAGCAAACAATGATTTCCCTTCACTTCTAGCATTTAGAGACTCAAAAATGAAGGGGTAATGCATAACTACAAACATCTAAAGGAAAGGGATTCTTAAAACAATATAGCAATCGATTTAAAAACAGAAAGTAGTAACCAGATTCGAATCCCACACCTTATTTGACGATGATGAAGACAACAGAAGAGCAGAATCTCAGCAACTGAAGGTGAAACCATTTTCAAAAAGAAGCAGTAATAAAATTGAAAAGCTAAAAAAACAAAAAGGAAATAATAAAGAAGAAGAAAAGGGAGAGGAAGAACGTAAAAACTAACAGAGAATAATGCTCCTAAAAAATATCCAATGATAATAAAAATAAAGAAAATAATTTAAGTAGCATTAAATAATAATTCATTAAAACCAAAATAAAACGTCCTTGTACGCTTAGGGATTTGAATACATGACCTTAAGCAATATAACACTCCACTGAACCACCGGACCTGCAAGCCCATTCTTGTCACTAAATTGCACAACTTACCACATATGTGCGACTCCTCACTGCCCCTATGCCCAAGACCCCATACCTCTAGGCCCAAAATTTGAGGCGTTACAGTCTACTTATAAAAACCTTCCAAAACAAGCTTTTTAAACCTAATTCACTTGTGTCGCAAGAAACACATTATACCAATTCTCACCCAATTCAAAAGTATTAATATCATACCAAAAATATCACTTATAACAATCAACCTAAATGCCTAACCAATATGTCACATTTGACACCTCAATCCAGCAATTCAAGTTCAAATGTAACACCATATTCAAACCAATCCATTATGCCTTCGAAGGCACCTCAAAACAATTAACAGGGCATACATTATTTGACCATTTAAAACACCATATAAAAATGATTCAACATCAACCATAGAAGCATGCACAAAGCCTTACCAAATGATTCAAACCTAACATATACATACCATTCATTTACTAATCTATTTCAAACAAATTACCTCATCAACTTGTAAGCAAAAATACCGACCAATTCAACAAGACAACATTGCCATCACTCATATATATATAAGCATATACATAAGATACTCAAAATGCCAACAATATCCAAAATAGATATTACTTAACTCATGACTCCTTAGGTATATTCCATGAACAAAATAAACTATCACCAACACTTGAGTCCGGGATTGACGCGAGGCTGAAGTCGACAATCGAATCAAAAAGTATCTAACCTGTGCATAGAAAACAACACCGTAAGCTGAGTATGCTCAGTGGTATTTCTATAATCTGAACATTAAAACATAATGTAATTCATTCAAATGCATGAGATAAAAAATAATTAAAGTTATGCAAACTATCATGTAAACATTTCCATTTCATACTTTCATTGTCCAATTTTAACATAAGGTATTAATATCACCCTTCCATTTTATATCCATTGAAATATCAAGCATTAATATCGCATTCCATCTCAATATTCATTGTATGCATTCAAGATCATAATCATCCTTATTTTTATTCGTTTCACATACCGTTATTCCGATTGTCTTTTTTATTTTCCAATTAACATGACTCAGACTCAGATAGATACACGAATCCAACCAACATACCAATTTGGCACCCAATGCCATCAAAAAAATCCAAAATAATAAGTTGCACCTTACATTGGCCAGTAAAAACTGAAAAATATGTGCCTAGCATTGGCCTGTATAATCGAAAAATGGGGTGCCCAGCACTCCCCAACACGTAGTTGTATAACCATGAACTCTTCCTATCCTATGGCATGCTAACTACACTCAACCCTACCCTAACAGTCAATAAGGTAACAATTTCTCACATTCATTTTTAACCAATTCTTCATTTCCATATCATAATCTTAATCAACCAATCCATAGTTCCCATATATAGCAGCATAGTTCATTACAACATTAGAACAATTCCACATTTCAAATAATATTTAATATTCCTGAATCTATTCAATTCAATCCTTAATACAAATAACCAATTCAATCACATCATTTCAATTCTTTGAATCAATTATAACTCACCTTATGAACTTACCATACAATGCAATTTAATAATGCAACAATTGAGACAGTTCGGATTATAAAAACACAAACCGTAAACTCCGAGTTGTTCGTCGATGACATTTTCTTTTCCTTTCTTTTTTAAGAAATCCAGGTTGATGTTAGCTATGGATTAAAATAAACATATAAAATTACCAATACACAACCATTTTCACATTCAATTTCTATTTTATACAACTTTTTCATTTTATTCAATTTAGCCCCTAAAACCAAGACTAACATAACTTCATAATTTAACCTCCAATTTTATGTCAATTTCACTCCAGGCCTAATTTAACTTCCTATTTCTCATTTCTACCACAAATTCAAAAATTGTGCAATTTAGTCCCTATTACACAAAATCATCAATTGATTTTATAATTTAGTAATTTTTCAACTTTAAACTTAAAATCTATCAAATTAATACCTAATCTTTCAACTGTTCAACCATGGAAACAATCTCAATCTTTAACAGTACCGAAAAATACGACATGGGCCAGCTAGCTTAAGCTACCAAGATTTTTAAAACATAAAAATTACATGAAAATGACTAAATTGAGCTTACCAAATTGTTGACTGAACTTCAAAACCCTTATGCTGAAAGCTTCTACCTAATTTTCTATGGTGGTTCAGTTTGTGGAAAAAGAAGAGAAAAAACTTTTCTCTTTCTTTCCACCAAGTTAATTTTATATAACCATTTCTTATTCTTATTCTTTTTATTATTATTATAATTATAGAAAATGTAACAGCCCGAATTTGACTCTAATATAAATAGTGGTTTCGGGACCACAAATTCGAGTCTAAAAATTATTTTCTGTGTTTATTATGTGTGAATTTGTTTGGGTTAAATTTTCGTGACTTAATTTTGTCGTTTAGGTGTCCGATTAAATAAAAGGACTTAATCGCGTAAAATGTAAAAGTTACAAAATATAGTGTAAAGTGCTAATTTGATAGTGGCTTTTTAATATGAGGTCCTTAAAGGGCAATTAGCCCCTTTTAAAAGTTAGTGGACGGCATATGTCAAGATTAACATTATTATTGTTTTATATATTAAAATATAAAGGTTATTTAAGTATTTTATTAATTAAGTTAATAATAATAAAAATAAAGTCATGAAATAACATTTTGTGTTCATCTTCTTGGTGCCAAAAGTGAAGAAAAAGAAAAGAATTAAAACCTAGCTAAGTTTCGTTTTTGTTTGGTTTTTGATAATTTTTACGTTTTTGAGATTGTTGTTAAGTGTACCTCAAAACCCATATCTCAATTTGTGATTTTGATGATGATTTTGTGTTTTTCCATTGATGATACCTTGTGGTTTTTTATGTTTGATGATGAAATGTGAAATATATGTGTTAGATTAACAAGTTTTGTCTTTGAATTTTTGATGAAATTGAGTAATTTGGAGTAATTTACAAAAATAAATTTTTGAGGGAATAAAATGTGAAATAAATGAAATGTGTAGGCTTGTATGGAAACTAGGAATATTCGGCCCTTAAGGAGTGTAGTTAAATTTTGTGTATTTTGTGTTTTGAGTAAAAAAGACTAAATTGTAAAAGTGTGAAATGTTAGGGGAAAAATTATAATTTGCCCATTTATGTGTTTTTAGGCTAAATTGAATAGAATGATGTTTAAATAAGCTTAATTTGAATATGTTTAGATCAAGACTTAAAGAAATCAGATTTGGATCGAGGAAAGACAAAAGTGGTCAAATAGCCGATTTCGTAGTCATCAACGTCCGAGGTAAGTCAATAAGCATTTAAATGTTGTTATATCTATGAATATATATTTTTTACATAATTGAAATGAATTATTTGAATTATTTATGCTATGGCCGAATGTAATTGTGGTAATTGGCTATATTCCGAGCATGATTCGATTGAGTCTCGACGTCCATAAGCCCCGTACGAACCTTAGGAATAGATAGGATACATTTGTCATGACATAGGATATCTGATATGTGTTATCGTGTAAGACCACGTCTGGGACGTTGGCATCGACTTGTGTTTACGTGTAAGACCATGTTTGGGACAGTGGCATCGATATGTGATTACATGGAAGACCACGTCTAGGACGTTGGCATTGTACGAGCTTCCAACTATCCGTGTATCCTTTTTAATTTCGAATCAACGGGCATGTGTAAGTGAAGGCCAATGTGAAATTTAAATTAAAAGAACTCAGGTACGTATACAAACTGTGTTATGAAAAGAAAGGTAAGTTATATGTTTAGTTCATTGCAAAATGGTTATTGTATAAATATGTGAACTATGTATAAGTTTATAATTTTTGGGTATTCGGCCAAAGGGTGTTATGTGTGACTTTGATATTGAGATTTGAGTAATTATTTGTGATAGTATATAATTTACTACTTGATATAACTTTGTATATTTGATTTTGCTAAGTTGGTTGATATTACTTCGTTTTTGATTTACTAAGCTTAAATAACTTTGTGTTTTTTTTCCTATCTATCTTTGTTTTATAGATTTTGGATACGTTACGAGCTCAGGGATCGTCAACAGGACTATCACACTATCGACAACTTTCTTTGGTAATTTGGCTATGTTAATTATGAATATATGGCATGTATAGTATAGAAAAATGTTGAATATGGATTAAGTACTTTTGTCTATAATTAATAGCCATGCGAAAATGGCTTATCTTCTTTTGATTAATTTGGTATCTATGCTTATAGACATAATGGTCATTGAATATGAGTTTATCATATGCCTATTTGATTAAGGTATATGTTCATGGTAAGTAAGCATGTATGATGTTTTATAATTAGACTTGTTGAATTTTGAGTATGTGATTAATACTTGTATTTTGGTTATGCTTTGTTCGATGTATTGAATTAGTTAAGATATGGACTTGAATCGAATGTATACACGGATACTTTAGCTATGGGTAAGTGATGATTATATTATGGACATGTTGAATTCGATTGGGTGATATATATATATATATATATATATATATATGTTCGAATACAACAAATAGGTATGTGGTCATATTAGAGGTGTGCATGGGCGAGGCCCAGCCCGAAGGCCTGCCCGAAATGTGGGAGGTTTGGGCAAAAATATTGGCTCGAAAAATGGGCTTGGACAAAAAAATAAAGCCCGTTTAAAAAAATGGGTAGGGCTCGGGTAAGGCATTTTTGGCCTCGGCCCAACCCGGCCCAGTTGAATTCATTAAATGAAAAAAAACCTATTTTTTTAAATAATATTTTCTTATTGTTTTCTCCTTATTTTACTATTATGTTTCTATTATTTTGTTGTTATTGTTTAGATATTATATAAAACTTATTTTATTGTTAATTTTTTATTATTTTAAAGACATTTGTTAATTTTGTTATTATTTTAGAGGCATTTGCTTGTTAAGTTGCATCTATTTTAGTGTTATTTAAGTCTACATATTTTTAAAATTTATTTTCAATTTTTGAAAAATATTTATTTTAATTTTAAATATTTTTATGTATTATATATATTTAAAATTATATAAAATATTATAAAAATTAATATTTAAGAAGGGTCAGCTTGTTTTAGCATTTTTATATAGGCCAGGATTGGGCAAAATTTTTATATAGGCCATGCACACCTCTAGGTCATACTAGTCATCAAGTCTTGGATAATTGGGGTTTAAATGATGATGTTAATTACATATGTATTTGGCATTGGTATGAAATTATGATAGATATTTAAATGTGATGCAAATGAATTTAGTTTTGTAATTAGGTTATGAAATTTTGTATTGGTAAATGGTAAATGTTAGATGTAATTTTGGTTTGTGAAATAATGGATATGTCTCATTGTTAATCGGTTGTATAATGTGATAAGAATTTGATTAGGAAATTATGTATGTATTTATATAGTTATTCTGCTATACTCGGTTGAAATATTTGATGGTTGTTAATGAATTGTTCTTTGTGAGATATTTGTGAGATTATGGAAAAGTGATTAATATGTTATATAAGAATATGTGTGTATTAATTTTGAAAGGTAACATAATTAGGTATAACATTTACCTATTTAAATGGTTGATATGTATAATAAAATATTCAAGTTGTTTAGCATGATATTCAAATAGCACATGGAATGAGTGATTAAACATGTGCTTTATTTGATTAATGATATGTATTAAAATGATTAAGCATAAGATTAGCTTGATGGTTGTTTAATAGATGAAATTGAAATAATGAATGTCCTATTGCTTAGTAAGTATAAGATGATAAATATGTTTGAATTTGTAAAGATTAGTATGGATTGATTTAAATAGAAAATGTGCAACCTCATTCTGTTTGGATGATTGTAACACCCCAAACCCGACCTAGAAGTTAGGCTTGAGTCCGGAATGTCACATTAAAGGCACACTTCAAAACGATTTTACAAATTAACAATTTAGGTCCTAAATGCCCAAAACCCTTGTATCTTGTTAAATTAAGAGGAAAAGCCCACATTTTAGGAAAACGTTCATATCTTAAGTTATTTTGAAACCATGTTATCTTTAGAAATTTTATGAAATTTATTAAGCGGAAAGTTAAAACAATAATAATAAACCTAGAATCTAAAGTCAATTAGGAGTTACATGGCCTTATTACAATCCAATGAAATTAGGAATTACATGGCCTTATTACAATCCAATGAAAAAAAAAAACAAAGTATTTAAAATAAATTCATTTGAACAAATTAAAACATTTGAACAGCTTGTAGTGTGGCCATCTCCGAGTCCTCTCCCACGTCGAGTTGTCTATTCAGGATTACCTGAAACATTAAATTAAAGGGTGTGAGTTTCGAAACTCAGTGTGCACAACCCTTGGCAATCAAATCACATACAAATATTCACATTGGGCCTAAGCCCTATCAAAATCGGTTGTCTTGGGCCTTAGCCCACAATGACCTCATATCATATCGTATCGTATCATATACAAACAAGATAATGCAATCCCACCCCAATTATCCATCTGTTACACACACCAATTCCCTTCCAACCATTACACACCTGTGGGGATTTCTAAATCAACCCATCCATCCTCTACACACCAAAGGTAGTCTGATTAAGATTATTTAACGTTAAAAGAAAGTCTAAACATATAATCGGCTTAAAGCCTCCGGTGGATCCATGGCCATACGACTATGCGATATCTTCCTCCGTGCCATAATTCCCACCCATACGCATCCTAAGCAGAATATCATATGAATGCATCAAACACACAAGTAACATCCATAAACTCATCTTCGTCACATAGGGGTATTTTCGTCATTTCACTACCCAGGGGTATTTTTGTAATTCTACCCTACAGGGGTGTTTTGGTAGTTTGGCAAATTAGGGGTGTCTTGGTAGTTTTGCAAAACAGGGGTATTTTGGTACTTTTGCAAAACAGGGGTATTTTAGTACTTTTGCAAAATAGAGGTATTTTGATAATTTACAAATCTAGAGGTTTTTAGTAATTTTACAAATATAAGGGTATCTTAGTAATTTTATAAATATAAGGGTATTTTAGTAACTTTACAAATATAAGGGTATCTTAGTAATTTTACAAATATAAGGGTATTTGGTCCGTCTCGAGTTTTAGTTATGAACTTGGGCCCATCAACAAGTCTTCGCGGCTAAAGTGAACAGGCACTACACACCAGGTAGGACTCCAGAGAATAGGAGGTGGGCCACTAGGACCGCTTCAGTACCAATCTCTCCCTAGATCTAATCCTAGACATGCGTATGTCCGTTGCCACACCCTAACCCATCAACTTGTTCACGGACATGTTTATTTAGATTAAGTCCTATGAAATTTAAGAGTTGTTAAAACTAGGCCTAAAGTCCATTAACCCTAACATACTTGTATCCATCCCCATAAAGCCCATCAAGCCCATTTCATATCATATAGCCTATTGGGCTCAATTACAATCCAATCATGCAACTAATCATGCCAATACATTATTCATGTTCACATATCAACCATTACCATTTTGGGCCAACAAGTTTGGCAGGCCCATTTAGCCACTCTCGGCTTTTCGACTTTTCAGCGTTGCTAATATCGTGTGTGTAGTGTTTTCAGACACCTGGTAACCTTGCGTGCTGAAAAACCCTTAGTCACAAACCTACAATCGACATTACTAGCGATTAACCAAAGCTTTAACACATACTTATCAAAAATCGAAACCTCACCGTGTGCCTTGCTTTCTAGTAGCCCTTCATTTGCTACTATTGGTGATTATCCTCGAGATCTTTACCCAAATACCTATATCGTCAAAAAAAAGTGACCCATATTGATCATAAGTCACCCCTATGAGCCACATTAGATTCGGTCATTTACTAAACCATGACTGGGTCGAGAAACTTACCACCTTGTTAGCAATCCTTACCTACCACGCTTGTGATTGTTGATCCTTTCCCTTGTTAATACAAAGTTAACGACAAGGAGGGGTTAGATAGCCCTTCAGCTTTTAACAAAACTCGCTAAAAGATCAACTAAGCACTTACCGAAGTTTTCCTTTGATCCTGCGGCTTAAGTCCAGCTTTTGAAACTAGTAAGATGACAGAGGCAATTTGGCAACGCTAGGGAGAATAAGAAAAGAGGTGATTCAGCTAGAACCAAGTAGTGAACCAAAAAGGAAATTTGAGAAAGGAGAGTATGAATGATTCATCTTCTGAACACTTAGAGAGAAAAAGGGTGTTTGGGCATCTCAAAAGTGAAGAAATTCGGCCAGAGGGAAAACAAAATTTTGGCATTACTCTAGGAACTTAATTCGGCATCCTTATATATATCCCCTAGCCGAAACTTCCTTTCCCTCAGGGTCCAAATTGGCACCACTATATCCACCTCGCAATCCCTATCTTTTCTCCCTTATCTTCACCTTAAATTTCTCTCCTGAACACTCCCTTTTAGAGTCCCCTCCAACGACAACTCCTTTTGTCCAGGCATAAAAAATAAAACTCCTTAATTCTCCCCTCTTAGGCCTCAAACCTTGGACCTCTTTAACTGCCAAACATGCCACCTCATAGCTCCCAAGTGACGCCACTTTCCACTTGACCACAAGCCCATTTGTGTCCTATTTTCTCTTAATCTACTTAAGAGGCCTTATGCCTGAGGCTAGGGTCCACTAAGCAAGAAAAAGAAATTTTTCCCTATGGTCTCCCTTATCTTTAAGGCTTCAAATAAGCCCAATAATAACTTAATAATAATAAACTAAGTGCTACACATTCATACTAACTTCAATGCACAGAAATTAAGGTTTCAAGATTTTTTTGGGGCGTTACAACCCAATAGGCCTAAATCTACTAGGCCCAAATTCGGGGTGTTACAATTTTACCCTCCTTAAAGAAATTTCGTCCTCGAAATTTCCAACTAACTATTAATTGTACTACCCATGTCTCATCACTATGCTTTCGCTACGCAGTCTAAAGCCAAAATAACACTCAATATACTATGGTAGGGTACACACCATTATTCGCATCTGGAGCGTCTTCGTCCCCATGGCGACGTGCTGCATAGACCAAAGCTGGCTGTCTCATCTCAGCATAACCTACACCTCTACCTGGTACTCTATGACCGCGTTCATTACCATTATCTCCCCTGAATTTCCCGTGGCCCCTTGGTGGTTGTTGACCACCCCTCTGTGGCTGAAAATTACCTCTACCATTGGCTCGCTCCTAATCTAGCCTTCTCGGGCACTCCCTAACCCTATACTCCATAAATCCAGTAGCCCAAACATGCTCCCATCCTTCTCCAACATTCACTCGGATGCTTTCTCCCACACTCAGCACAAAGTTGTATTTCGTTATTAATAGCAGCAACAGGGGCCACATCTCTAACCGGTCCATTCACTCTGGCCCTCCTCATGGGCCTTTGTCCGCTCCCATAGGTTTCATATTCTGCTTGTTCTTGCCCCTCTCTTTCTTTCGATTACGGTGCTCTGTGCTCTTTACATCCTCTGCTATTTTTGCTTTCTCTACCAAAACCGAAAAATCTCGCTCCCTTTGTGGAGCTATCAATACCCTAAGGCTATCCCTTAATCCATCCTCGAATCATACGCACCTTTCATACTCTGTCGTGACTATCCCCTTGGCATGTCGAATGAGGCATAAAAACTCAGCCTCGTACTCTGCTACTTGCTTATCTCTTTGGATCAGACTCAAAAACTCCTTCCTTCGGGCATCCACATAAGCCGCTCCAATTTATTTCCCTTGGAATGCCGATTTGAAGAACTCCCAAGTGATCTGCTCCGGTTGGTTGCCCTCCTTTATAATCAACCACCACTGATAGGCTTCTTCCCTAAGTAAGGATATCGCCCCTTTTAACTTTTGTTCAGTCGTGCAATCCAAGTCATCCATCACTCTTTCAGTAGCCCAATCTCTGCCACATTCGGGGCCACCCCCGCTATTTCTTTGAAAATTTCAGCCCTATTAGCTCAGAGTTGCTCCACGATCGACCCACGACTCCCCGTACCATTATTAGGCCAAATGACCCTTTCCAAAATTCTTAACATGGCATGTGATACGACATCTTCCATAGTGGTAGCCCGTTCATTTGCTCCTCTTTTAGCTACTGGTGAGGCCGGAGCCTTCCCTACTCCTACATTGGGCATATGGCCTGACTCGGACGACCCTGCCCCAACACCTCTACGGCCTCTGCTGTGGCCTCTTCCTCCTCGTCTAGCACTCATCATTACGTATTTTTGGATTAAGATTTTTATGAAATTAGTACTTAGTTCCACTTGTTTAGGGCACATGTCTTATGTAAGTAACAACAATTTTCTTAAAGTTATTCCAGCCACTACAGGATTAAGTTTCCTACGGGCTTTAGTCCCTAAAAGCGTATTTTAAGTAGCACATTATCTACACAACTCGAGTAGTTTAAGCCAATGTAGTACAGTGAACTTACTTGGCTCGACATCGAGGTCTTGGTGAACCACACTTCAAGAATTCTGTAAAATTTTTTTAAAAACCCAAAATCTAAGGCCCATTTCATAGCCCGAGCTTTGCAATTGGGCTCTGATACCACTAAATGTAACACCCCAAACCTAGTCTAGAAGTTAGGCCGGAGTCCGAAATGTTACATTAAAGGCATACTTCAAAACGATTTTAGAAATTAACAATTTAGGGCCTAAAAGCCCAAAACCCTTGTATCTTGTTAAATTAAGAGGAAAAGCCCACATTTTAGGAAAATGTTCATGTGTTAAGTTATTTCTAAACCATGTTATCTTTAGAAATTTTATGAAATTTATTAAGCGAAAAGTTAAACCAATAATAATAAACCCATAATCTAAAGTCAATTAGGAGTTACATGGCCTTATTACAATCCAATGGAAAAAAACAAAGTATTTAAAATAAATTCATTTAAACAAATTAAAACATTTGAACAGCTTGTAGTGTGCCCATCTCTGAGTCCTCTCCCACGTCGAGCCATCTATTCAAGATTACCTGAAACTTTAAATTAAAGGGTGTGAGTTTTGAAACTCAGTGTGTAACACCCCAAACCCGACCTAGAAGTTAGGCCCGAATCTAGAATGTCACGTTAAAGGCGCACTTCAAAATGATTTACTATTTAACCATTTAAGGCCCAAAAGCCCAAAACAAAAGTTTATTTCGAAAACCATATTAACGCTTTAATAATTTTATGAAATTTCTTAAGTGGGTAGTTGGAACAATAATAATAACCCAAAATATAAATTCAATTAGGAGTTACAAGGCCTTGTTACAATCCAATGAAAAAAATAAAGTATTTAAAATAAGATCATTTGAATAAATTAAAACATTTGAACAACTTGTAGTGTGGCCATCTTCGAGACCTCTCCCACGTCGATCCGTTTATTCAGGATTACCTGAAACATTAAAATTAAGGGTGTGAGTTTTGAAACTCAGTGTGTACAACCCTTGGTAATCAAATCACATACAAATATTCACATTGGGCCTAAGCCCTATCAAAATCGGTGGTCTTGGGCCTTATCCCACAATAACCTCATATCATATCATATCGTATCATTCATAAACAAATAATGCAAAACCCACCCCAAAAATCCATTCGCTACACACCATTTCCCTTCCAACCTTATGACTCCTGTGGGGAATTCTAGCTCGACCACCCCTCCGCTACACACCAAGGGTAGCCCGATTACGGTACTACTGAACGTTGCAATAAAGCTGCTAATCAAATATTAGGCTTAAAGCCTCTTTTGGATCCATGCCATACGACCATGCAATCCTGGATCCATAACATACGGCCATGCGATCCTCAAATCTTCCTCCGTACCATAATTCCCACCCATATGCATCCTAAGTAGAATATCATATGAATGCATCAAACACACCAGTAACATCTATAAACTTATATTCGTCACATAGGGGTATTTTTGTCATTTCACTACCCAAGGGTATTTTCGCAATTCTACCCTACAGAGGTATTTTTGGTAATTTTCCAAAATAGGGTTATCTTGGTAATTTTGCAAAATAAGGGCATTTTGGTACTTTCATAAAGTAGGGGTATTTTGGTAATTTTACAAAATAGGGGTATTTCGATAATTTCGTAAACTAGGGGTATTTGGTAATTTCACAAATGGGGGTATTTCGATAATTTCATAAGCTAGGGGTATTTTGATAATTTTACAAATTGGGGGTATTTTAGTAATTTCACAAATCGGGGGTATTTTAGGTGATTTTGCAAACCAATGGAATTTTGTCCCTTTCGAGTTTTAGCTATGAACTTTGGCCCATTAACAAGTCCTTGCGGCTAAAGTGAACAGACACTATGCATCAGGTAGGATTCCAGAAAAGAGGAGGTGGGCCACTAGGGCCGCTTAAGTACCAAGCTCTCCCTGGATCCAATCCTAGACATGCGTACGCCTGTTGCCACACTCTAACCCTGCGACTTGTTCACAGGCATGTTTAATTAAATTAAGTCTGATGGAATTTACGAGTTCTTCAAACTAGACCTAAGGTCCATAAACCCTAACATACATGTCTATGTCTCCACAAGCCCATCAAGCCCAAATCACTCCCTTATGGCCCATTAGGCCCAAACTCATCATATGGCCTATTAGGCCTAAAACAAATCCAAATCGTGTGCCATGAGTGACTAACTTAATTCAGATAACAAACCAAACCATTTCATCAAACTTACCAGAACATCATGAAAAGGGCCTATGCATTTTCGGTTTAATTGTACGAAATGACATGTCTTATGTGTTATGAATGTATTTTGAATATTTTTGGAAACCTGGGAATGTATGGAAATGTCAAGTTAAAATAGGAAAGTGAACATTTTGGAAACTTGGAAATGTTAAGTTTAAAAGAGGAAAGTGACCATTTTTGGAAACTAGGAAATGTAAGGAAATGATTTAGAAATGATTCAAAAGAGGAAAGTAAACATTTCGGGAAACTTGGAAATGTAAGGAAATGTTAGGTTAAAGGAGGGAAACGAACGTTTTTGGAAACCTGGAAATGTAAGGAAATGTCAAGTTTTAAAGTTTAAAAAGAGGAAACTAAGGCAAGGTGGCCTTAAGCAAATTAATAGGAGGAATTTGACACAAGAATGGGCTTGGAAAAGTGGCAAGGAGGCACCACTTAAAGCCCAAGAATGACGCCACCAAAGATGTGTGCAAGCTTAGGTTCGAGCAGCAAGGAGAGCATTTTGAGAGTGTTTTTGTGTCTGAATTGGGCTTGAGGCCCAATTGTTATTAAAGCTAAACTAATCATAGGAGGCGCCACTTAGGTGGATAATTTGGGCCTCGATGGCCACAAGGAGTCCAATAGAATAAGTTTAAATTCGCTCATCAAGGGAAGGGGTGGACTGCATCTAGCTAAGACTTTAAGTGATTTTATTTAATTATTTAAAGAGGAAGCAATGGACTGTAATAGGGACTCTTAAGGAAGAGTTTAATTCTCCTTAAAACTCAAATAAATAGGTGGATAAATGATGATTTATTTTAGATTATTTTCAAAGAGATAATTGAGGATTATTCTTTAATTTTAATTAAAGAGATAAAGCTATCAAAATAGAAGAGTGATGGACAAGTAAGGGATTCTAAGTTAGTAATTTCGCTATAAAAGGAAAAGAGGGCCATTCATTCTTTCTTCTAACTTTCTCTCTGCAATTTCTTAGTGCTCTCCTCTCTTCTTCTCTTTCATTTGTTGTCAATCTATAGTCCACCATTGCCAAAATTCTCAAGTTTTCTTTTCTTTATTTTTGTGGAAACCGAATACCCCAAGAGAACCCTAGCCGACTTCTCCATTAAATCCTAAAAGTCAAACCTTATCATCTAGTCATCAAGGCCGATTCTTTAAGGGCTTTTAACAAGGGTGCTATCGATTTCTTAAAAGGGTGTATTCGGATTTAAGAATTGTCAACTACAAGAAGGTATCTTTCGGGATTTCAAGGATTTAAGGAATTTCACAAGATTAAGGAAGTAAGGATCCAATTCGGGATTTAAGATTTGGAAGGTAAGCACTTATGTATATTCGGCTAAAGCCTAGATTAGTATTTAGATCTGTTCTTTAAATATTCAAAATAGCCGAAACTAACAAGTTAATAAATCTAAGGATCAGCCAATTACGAGGAAGGAGAAGTTTTTTTCCCGAAGGTACACCATAGGCCACGTGTTCCTAGTTATTCTATGAGTTTCGGATTTGAAAATAAATAGGTATGTGCCTAAATATATTTGGCCATAGGCCTGCTTTTGATAACTAGATCTCTTTCATAATTGTTTAAAAAGCCGAAACTAACCTGTGGTATGATTTAATGTTTGGCCGAATACAAGGAGGAGTATAGCAAAGTTTTCGGGATTTGAGTGATAAGCAAATCGGCATCAAGGTAAGTTTTAGTGTACAAATCCTACTAGGATTTGATTTTGTGGGCGAATGGGTTTTCATTAAAACTATAATATGGGCTTAATGTAGAGAGTTAAAGATCTAAGGCAAGAGATAGGATTTTCGAGATTTCAAAGAAATTGTTGTTTAATCTGTGTGTACCCTACCCTAAGTTTTAATATGTTCATGGCTATGTTTTAAATTAAATGTGCATGTTTATAAGAATGTGAATATGGCTAAGGTACCATACTATGGTACAAAGTACTAAGGTACGCTTCCTACTCCTACTAGGAATATGAATATATGTTATTTTTAACATGTGAAAAGTGATAAGAATATGAAAAGTGATAAGAATGTGATTTAAGGTATGATATTGCATGATATGTATGATATGGGGCATATGGGTTATATGAAAAGGGAAGTTAATGTGGTGACCTAAGACCACGAAACCCGAATGTGGTGACCTAAGACCATGTAAACTGGATGTGGTGACCTAAGACCACAATATCTGAATGTGGTGACCTAAGACCACGAATTTTATAAGGGCAATGAGCACGTTGATTGCAAATGACGCCTTCGATGGTGTGTAGCGGATGGAGGGTTGACTTAGTAGTCCCCATGGTGTGTGTGATGGCAAGTGGTGTGTAGCATGGCATATAGGTTTGGGTTCGGGTTGCATCATATTGTTTAAATGCTTTATGAACATGTATGACATTGTATGCCTGAAATATTAAATTTTAGTGTTGGTTACACATTGAGTCTGCTGACTCACCCTGCTGTGGGATTACTTTTCGGTGACGACCAAAGATGGACCGGGGCAATGTGATGCTTAGTGGAGGCCATGTGAAGTTCAGATTTCTTTTATTTGGACTATTTTACTTTAAGTATTTTGAATTTTAAATTTTGGGAATTATTTGATGTAATAAGGCCTTAGTAGAATTATTTTATTCTGTTTTTATTTATTAAGCTTACAAACTTTTACTTATTAAAAGATTAAGTAAATCTATTTTTAAAACAAAGCCCAAATGTTTTTTCACTTAAAGTAAAGGATTTTTAATAATGAAATAAACTTGTTTTCATCTCAAGCCCAACCCAAAACGATCTTTCTTCCAAATCACACAAGTTTTTCCTAAGTAAGAAAAGAATTTGAAACGGTTTAACCGGGGAACATACCAAATCCAGTCAAGGCTCGTGGGCCGGGTTTGGGGTGTTTCAATTTGGTATCAGAGCCAGGTTTCGATCCTGGGACCTGTGGGTATTTTGGAAAATTACGAAATTTCCCCTAACCTGCAAATTACCTAAATACCCCCGAGTTACAAAATTACCAGAATGACCCTCGATCTTCAAAAATTTCTACAACAACACTGATTTGGAAAACAAATTCTCAGAAACAACCTTCAAGTTTTGTAAATTCCAAAATATCCTTGATTTATTAAGATTTATAAATTTACCTGTGTTTATTATTGAAATACCTCAAATTTTAAAATTTTCAAATACACCTAGATTTTAAAATTACCAAAACACTCTTATTGACAAAATCACCAAGGAACCTTATTTTGACAAATTACGAAAATACCCTTATAGGGTAAATTACGAAAATACCGTTGGGTAGTGGAAAAACAAAAACAATGAAAACTACAACATTTCTCTGAATGAACGAAAGTTCATAATTGATTGATGGATGTATGAATGTAAAGAATGTGTGCATGTATGAATAATGAAAGAACCACACCTAAAATTCTTTTCATAAAACTTCTTCATGGTTAATCAAGGAACAAAACTAGTCTATAAAATTCTTTAATCAGATTAAATCGCGACGTTAGTAATGAGTTCTAGTGGACATGGTCGAGGTAGTATATAAGAAATGTGTTAGTTTTGTTAAGATCAGAGTGCGCAACAACGGCGTAGTGTGATGAGTTAGGTTTGAACGATAGCAAGTAATTTCGAGGACGGAATTACTTTAAGGGGGGTAGAACTGTAACATCCTGAAAAGGGCCTATGCATTTTCGATTTAGTTGTACGAAATGACATGTCTTATGTGTTATGAATGTATTTTGAATATTTTTGGAAACCTGGGAATGTATGGAAATGTCAAGTTAAAATAGGAAAGTGAACATTTTGAAAACTTGGAAATGTTAAGTTTAAAAGAGGAAAGTGACCATTTTTGGAAACTAGGAAATGTAAGGAAATGATTTAGAAATGATTCAAAAGAGGAAAGTAAACATTTCGGGAAACTTGGAAATGTAAGGAAATGTTAGGTTAAAGGAGGGAAACAAACGTTTTTGGAAACCTGAAAATGTAAGGAAATGTCAAGTTTTAAAGTTTAAAAAGAGGAAACTAAGGCAAGGTGGCCTTAAGAAAATTAATAGGAGGAATTTGACACAAGAATGTGGCTTGGAAAAGTGGCAAGGAGGCACCACTTAAAGCCCAAGAATGACGCCACTAGCATGTGAGCAAGCTTAGGTTTGAGCAAGCAAGGAGAGCATTTCTAAGAGTGTTTTTATGTCTGAATTGGGCTTATGCACCCAATTCGTTATTAAAGCTAAACTAATCATAGGGACGCCCACCGAGGTGGATAATTTGGGCCTCAGATGGCCACAAGGAGTCTAATAGAATAAGTTTAAATTTGACTCATCAAGGGAAGGGGTGGACAGATCTAGCTAAGACTTTAAGTGATTTTTATTTAATTACTTAAAGAGGAAGCAATCACATTGGGCCTAAGCCTATCAAAATCGGTGGTCTTGGGCCTTATCCCACAATAACCTCATATCATATCATATCGTATCATTCATAAACAAATAATGCAAAACCCACCCCAAAAATCTTCATTCCAACACCATTTCCTTCCAACCTTATGACTCAAGAATTCTAGCGTCGACCACCCTCCGCTACACACCAAGGGTAGCCCGATTCATAGCTCTTGACGGTTGCAATAAAGTCGCTAATCAAATATTAGGCTTAAAGCCTCTTTTGGATCCATGCCATACGACCATGCAATCTCGGATCCATAACATACGACCATGCGATCCTCAAATCTTCCTCCGACCATAATTCCCACCCATATGCATCCTAAGTAGAATATCATATGAATGCATCAAACACACCAGAATATCTATAAACTTATATTACGTCACATAGGGGTATTTTTGTCATTTCACTACCCAAGGGTATTTTCAATTCTACCCTCAGAGGTATTTTGGTAATTTTCCAAAATAGGGTTATCTTGGTAATTTTGCAAATTATAAGGGCATTTCTGGTACTTTCATAAAGTAGGGGTATTTTGGTAATTTTACAAAATAGGGGTATTTCGATAATTTAGTAAACTAGGGTATTTGGTAATATTCACAAATGGGGTATTTGATAATTTCATAAGACTGGGGTATTTTGATAATTTTACAAATTGGGGTATCTTTAGTAATTTCACAAATCGGGGTATTTTAGGTGATTTTGCAAACCGATGGAATTTTGTCCCTTTGAGTTTTAGCTATGAACTTTGGCCCATTAACAAGTCCTTGATGGCTAAAGTGAATGACACTATGCATCGTAGGATTCCGATGAAAAAGAGGAGGTGGGCCACTAGGGCGCTTAAGTACCAAGCTCTCCTGGATCCAATCCTAGACATGCGTCACTGTTGCCACACTCTGAACCTGCAGACTTGTTCACTGAACATGTTTAATTAAATTAAGTCGATGGAATTATACGAGTTCTTCAAACTAGACCTAAGGTCCAGTAAACCCTAACATACATGTCTATTTGTCTCCACAAGCCCATCAAGCCCAAATCACTCCCTTATGGCCCATTAGGCCCAAACTCATCATATGGCCTATTAGGCCTAAAACAAATCCAAATCGTGTGCCATGAGTGACTAACTTAATTCGTATAACAAACCAAACCATTTCATCAAACTTAGCCTGTAACATCATGAAAAGGGCCTATGCATTTTCGGTTTAATTGTACGAAATGACATGTCTTATGTGTTATGAATGTATTTTGAATATTTTTGGAAATCTGGGAATGTATGGAAATGTCAAGTTAAAATAGGAAAGTGAACATTTTGGAAACTTGGAAATGTTAAGTTTAAAAGAGGAAAGTGACCATTTTGGAAACTAGGAAATGTAAGGAAATGATTTAGAAATGATTCAAAAGAGGAAAGTAAACATTTTGGAAACTTGGAAATGTAAGGAAATGTTAGGTTAAAGGAGGAAACGAACGTTTTGGAAACCGAAATGTAAGGAAATGTCAAGTTTTAAAGTTTAAAAGAGGAAACTAAGGCAAGGTGGCCTTAAGCAAATTAATAGGAGGAATTTGACACAAGACAGGGCTTGGAAAAGTGGCAAGGAGGCACCACTTAAAGCCCAAGTAAATGACGCCACCAAGCATGTGGCAAGCTTAGGTTCGAGCAAGGAGAGCATTTCTAAGAGGTGTTTTATGTCTGAATTGGGCTTGAGGCCCAATTGTTATTAAAGCTAAACTAATCATAGGAGGCGCCACTTAGGTGGATAATTTGGGCCTCGTATGGCCACAAGGAGTCCAATAGAATAAGTTTAAATTTGACTCATCAAGGGAAGGGGTGGAGCGGCATCTAGCTAAGACTTTAAGTGATTTTATTTAATTATTTAAAGAGGAAGCAATGGACTGTAATAGGGACTCTTAAGGGAAGAGTTTAATTCTCCTTAAAACTCGGCTAAATAGGTGGATAAATGATGATTTATTTTAGATTATTTTCAAAGAGATAATTGAGGATTATTCTTTAATTTTAATTAAAGAGATAAAGCTATCAAAATAGAAGAGTGATGGACAAGTAAGGGATTCTAAGTTAGTAATTTCGGCTATAAAAGGAAAAGAGGGCCATTCATTCTTTCTTCTAACTTTCTCTCTGAATTTCTTAGTGCTCTCTCTCTTCTCTTCTCTTTCATTTGTTAAGTCGAATCTATAGTCCACCATTGCCAAAATTCTCAAGTTTTCTTTTCTTTATTTTTGTGGAAACCGAATACCCCAAGAGAACCCTAGCCGACTTCTTTATTAAATCCTAAAAGTCAAACCTTATCATCTAGTCATCAAGGCCGATTCTTTAAGGGCTTTTAACAAGGGTGCTACCGATTTCTTAAAAGGGTGTATTCGGATTTAAGAATTGTCAACTACAAGAAGGTATCTTTGGATTTCAAGGATTTAAGGAATTTGACAGACTTAAGGAAGTAGGATCCAATTGGGATTTAAGATTTGGAAGGTAAGCACTATGTATATTCGGCTAAAGCCTAGATTAGTATTTAGATCTGTCTTTAAATATTCAAAATAGGAAACTAACAAGTTAATAAATCTAAGGATCACCAATTACGAGGAAGGAGAAGTTTTTTCGAAGGTACACCATAGGCCACGTGTTCCTAGTTATTCGGTGAGTTTGGATTTGAAAATAAATAGGTATGTGCCTAAATATATTTGGCCATAGGCTGTTTTGATAACTAGATCTCTTTCATAATTGTTTAAAAAGTCAAACTAACTTTGTGGTATGATTTAATGTTTGGCGAATACAAGGAGGAGTATAGCAAAGTTTTGGGATTTGAGTGATAAGCAAATCGGCATCAAGGTAAGTTTTGTGTACAAATC